>PVLD010005591.1:0-110424 GCA_004027595.1 Dinomys branickii
TGTTGTTGTTGTATGCCTGTTTTGTTTCTTGTCTTTGGATTTTTGGTTTTTGTGTTTTTTCTGTTGTTGAGAGGATTAACTGTCTGACTAAATTTGCATGTCTGTATATGGGTTCATACATTTACAATTCGAAGATATCAATGGATAAAGCAATAACCACTGTTGAGACCATATCACCTTGTCTATAGATTAGTTGTGAGTGTACTTTTTTTTATGATAATTGGTGTCTGTTTGTCAATATGTTTTTGTACTTTTATGTTTCTAAAATAAAAAAAAAGAAAAATATACTACATTCAAATTTAACTGTTAAACTCAATAATGGAATATATTGTATATAGGGGCCCTTAAAACTATTCATCATATAACATTTAAAAACCAGATTAAGATGTTTATAGGTTATTTTCCAATTAGTACTGCTTTTACACTTCAGGATCGTACTGGGCAAAGAGAAGAGGTCAAAATATCACATGTAGATAACTTTCATATTTTGGGGGTGGCATTTGCATCTTATACTAGCATTTATGTAAAACATACATTTATAATATTCTGTTGGAATTTCTAACTTAGCTATTTTGAGGCTCTAAGTTGCCTCTGTTGTGACATTTCTAGTTCCCATTATGTATTTCCCTGGCAACACTGAAGCAATTTAAATTGTCTACTGCCCTCTGAGGTGTGAAGGTTCTCAAAATACATCTCAGAATTAAGGGTTTTACTTCATCTAGGCCTGGTAAAGACTCGTTACCCGGTCACTGTGTTCAGTCACTCTTTCACTCATACTTCTAATCAGTGTAAAATGTAAAATTAGCGAGTTGGGTTGGCTTCTTACCTCAAAAAATTGCCTAATAAAAGCACTTTGCTATGGGAACGAGAAAAGATCTCTTTTCAGCACAACACCTTCTTGTGTTCGCCCCGTCCCCTCAGATCACCTTAATCCAAAAGCACTCTCACTGGTTTTCCATCTAGTCGCTCAGAGTTGATTGGATACACAGAAGAGCAGTGAGTGGGGCCATGGTGATACCAGAGTGTAGGAATGAATAGCTCTTTGGCAGAATTTTAAAAGAAAGGAGCATCTCAGCAACCTCTGTCCTTCCTAGTTTTCATTTAATAAAATGGGACTAATTCCTTAACCAACAAAGTAAGAATAAAAGCAAATGCCTGTCTTTTTCAAGGTTACCACGTGGATTCAGTTTTCAATAAAAATTCTGTAATACCATGAACTCCCGAGGGATCTGTTACACATAAGGTGTTTTTCTTTTTGTATTTTTGAGACAGGGTCTCACTATGCAGTTTAGGCTGGCCTTGAACTCACTTTGTCATCCAGGCTGGCCTCAAACTCACAGCGATCCTCCTGCCACCACCTCCTGAGTTCTGGCATTACAGGTGTGCACCACCACACTTGGATGAAGAGCTTTTCTTATTTGCTTCTTCAGCTGAATGCAAATCACCAAGGCCCAGTGTGACAGTTCTTTCCTTGATTGACATCAGTTCCTCTCCCTTCAGCTTGCTTCTCGTTTCCTATTTTTGTTTTTGGCCCAGTCACTCTACACAGATCTCAAGCTCCCATTAATCCTGTCTCCCAGGCAGGCATTTAAATTGACATTTGGCTTTTGCCAAAATGTAAATCTAATTTATCAAACCATCTTTCTACTTGTCCTCATCATAACTAGGCCAGCATACTTTTCTAATAACAGTTGAACTTTGAACTCATTTTCAGAGCCATTCTTTACAGATATGTTTACCCTATAAATATCAGAACTCTATTATTGATATCTGATTGATTTATTAATTGATTGAGTTTATTACATAAGCAGGTAATAGCAATCAAATTCAATGCTTTTACACTGAGCTACATCCCTAGTTCAATTTTTTATTTTTTATTCCTTATTGTGAGACAGAGTCTCATAAGCTACCCCGGCTCAAGCTGCCATTTTAAAATAAGTACGTGCTTGCTGTACATGAAGGCTATATGTGTCTTAGGGAGTAGGTACACAGGCGCACACACACACGCACACATGCACACGCACACACTCACAGCCTGATTCCTTTTTATTTCTCTTCACCTGCTCACCCATCTTCCTCCCTCTGTCTCTACATCCCCTGCCCCCATTTTCATTATTTTTGCTATTTTTTTTGTTTCACATTTACAACAATTAATGCTTCCGTTCATTGTGGCTATTTGGTACAAGCACCAGCACATCTTCAATGTCTTTCCTTTCCCCTTCCTCTTCGCCCTTGTCTTCATCCTTGGTCCTCTGGACCCCTTCCCACTTGCAAAAGATCTATCTGCCTGTTTCCTTCTATCACTCCTTTGTTTTCTTTCTTTCTGCTTTGCCTTACTCAACTGAGAGACTTTATAATGTTTAAGCTATGTGTCTGATTGATTTCACCTTATATTTTCAGGTGTATCTATTTTCCTACAAATGTCTCAAATTTATCTTTTTCATAGTTGAGTAGTATTCCATTGTATATAGATGACACAGTTTTTAGAGATAAGGACATTATCTTACAATAGTACATGCATACAAATATTTATAGTAGCACAATTCATAATAGCAAAATTCAGGAAGCAGCCTGTATACCCATCAACAGAGGAATGGATAAAAAAAGTGATCCCTATAAATAATGAAATCCTACTCAGCTATAAAGAAGGATAAATTTGGAATGCCATTTAAAAATATCAGAAAATGTTGGAGACTTCTGAAAGCCTTTGTCTCCTTGCTATCTGGCAGAAATGTACATGATTTTCTGCCATGACCTGGGATATCCTCTGGCTTCTACGTTACCATTATGAAGTCCTACAGAAGCTTTCAACTACTAATCTAGCTGGGTCACTCTTGAAAACAATCTCAAATCTGTACCCTGAAAGTGTTTTTTTTTAATTTTAAGAGGACATTCTGGGTAGATATCCTCACACACTGGATTGAAACCTTTCCTTGTAGAATAAAAAGACACGAGAGGTGTAAAAGTTTTAGTCTCAGAAATCGTTCCCAGATTTGGATCTAAGCACTTACAATGATAACGGGCCTTCCTTTAAAGCAGCAGTTACACAGGGTGTCTCTCAGGTACTGGTCATTCTCTATCACCTACATTGTGATAGTGGCCACAGTCATCAGGAAAGGTAGAAAAAAATAAATGAGACCTAAAGAGACATCTTCATAAAATGGCTCAGGATTGCTGTGGCCTCACTTGCTACCTTTATCTCTCATCAAAACAGGAAATACACCTCAAACTCTAGGCCTCAGTCCATTTGAAATGCTTTATGGATACCCTTTTCTCACTAACAATTTTCTCTTCAATAGAGATGCCTTACTGAAGGATGCCACCCCACTGGCTAAATTCCAACAGACTCTTCAGCAGCTAATGGAAACTCATCCTAAAGAAAAGGTAAATACCATATTCCACCCAGGAGACTTAATACTGGTAAAGTCCCTTCCCTTATCATCTCCTTCCCTAAGATCAACTGGGGGAGGACCATACACCATGGTCCTGTCAACTCCATCAGCAGCTGAGGTAGCAGGCCTGGACTCCTAGATTCACCACACCTGACTCAAGTCCTGGGAACCAGAGACTATCACTACCTGTGAGCAACCATAATCAGAATACTCATGGAAGACTTAAGACCCTTGTTCAAGGAAACTCCCCCCAAAAAAACCTTCAGATCAGAAATCTAAGATCTTACTCTTAGCCCTTTTACTAATCACTTATCATTTAAGGGAGAATGCAGCTCCTTTCTAAGGTAGGCAGAACAATATGCAGAATCGTTACAATACACATCTTGCTGGCATATGGCCTGCTCCCTTTGTCCAGTACATCTGGACTTCTGTGGTGGTGTCCCCACTCCCAGAAGATCAATGGAATAAACTATAAGAATATACTGATGAGTTATGAAAGAGGTTTATAGTTTAGCCCACCAGTACAAGGTAGCTGAGTGGCCTATACACTATACTCTTAATGATCCTCAGCATAATAGAATTTTTTCCAATAATGCCACTGAAGCCTCTTTAAAGGCTCTAGTAGACCTCTATTAAATAAAAGTACAGGGGCTGGGGGTATAGCTCAGTGGCATAAGCGCTTGCCTAGCAAGCGCAAGGTCCTGAGTTCAATCCCTGGTACCAGAAAGAAAAAATAAATAAATAAATAAATAAATAAATAAATAAAAGTACAGGTTCTATCCTTAGAGCCAGCCATAGATATCAAGATGGCTATTTTCATATATGGGATGATTATCTATGGTTAACCCCCACTCTAGGACATCTTAGTAGAAAGGCCATCTTATGTTGGAAACAGAAAAATCATTCCTATTATCATTGCCCTAACTCTACTAAATACTTGGGTTTGACCCCCCCAACAATATATATACACAACAACCTTACCGGCTAAAGATTGGTTTACAACAAACTAGTTTAATCACCCCAGAATTAGATGGGAAGCCCCCAGTGGCACTCATTAGTCCTGTGGAACCAATTTATGGCCCTGGCTACCCCATGAATGGGTAAGAAGCAGCATGCTGGGATTCCCATTGTTACAAGGTAGAAGTGTCAAAAGTATTAACAAACTTGCAAACTTGCCCTGCCTATGCCATCGATGGTCTAAAACTGTGTTTCACTGGTATGATCACTTGGTCTCTATCTTTATCCCTCCCCTAGGATTAAAAGATGTCATGCAACCCCTCAAGGCCTTAACTAACCATACACAGCATGCCTTAAACAACACCACAGCTGCTCTCTCTCCTGAATGAACAAAAATTAATGAGGGAGGCCATCCTCCAAAATCAGAAGGCATTAGACATTCTAACAGCAGTACATGGGGGTACTTGTGCAATTATAAAAGCTTAATGTTGTGTGTACATCCCTGATCCTTCTGCTAATATCTCAATAGCTGTTTAAGATATTAGATGACAGGTTAATGACATGTCAGAGTCTGAAATTCCCTGGACCTCCTTATCCTCTTTATGGAAAGCTATTACTGGCTTCTCTTGGTGGAAAACTTAGTTGGCTCTATTCATAATTATCCTGTTAATTTTATTATTTGGCCCATGTATATTTAATTGCTTCTGTGGCCCTGTCTCCTTCAGACTTAAAGCTGTACACCCACCAAAGAGAAGAACACCGACACCTATAAAGGGTGTTTAGATAGACACTCTGTGGAGTATTCTGACTGCTGATCACACTTAAGGCTCTCTTCAGCTGGAAGTAGCCTGATCAGTCTTCTACCTTTGCCCCCTCATGGCAGTTAGGGGTACGTCTTCAGCGGGGGGGGGGGGCGGATTATAGACAGCTAAATTAGGTAGGAATATTGTAGGCTGCGCCCTCAACAGGTCAAGGCAGAAGACAAGACTATACTTGTAATCTTATGGACTGATGGCAGTCCTGTCCCACCTTAATCCCGCCTCCGCTCATGGCTTTGCTCAATAAAACACCCTTGAGAAGTGGGGTTGGTGAGCAACTCACTTGCTGGGCACCCTTCTGTCCCTCTCAGACAGAAGCTTTCTTTCTCTCGATAAAGTCTTCCTACTCTTAACCTCCTTTGTTCCTAAAATTCACTCCTCCATTTTAGAGAACACGGACTCAACACTTGGAACATCTAGCAGGGTGGGGGCTTCCTTCCCCTGTATCACTGCCACCCTCCTCCTTGTGGGCCCACCTCTCCTCAAATGTTTCTCTCAGGTTTTACATGATCATGTACAAGTGGTTACCAGAAGACAAACGGTGGCTCTGATTTCTCTTCAATACAGCCCTGTTCCCAAGATTTTTCTCTCAAGTAGGCTGCCCTCGACACCCCATTTATCTCATCTAAAGTAGCCTTGAGAGGCACCACCCTCCTTTCCACTCGTCTCTCAGTATAATAACAGAAAAGATAGGACTGTCAGGCCAAACCGAATGATTTGAGAGAGACCGGGGTGGCCCAGTACTGACAATAGGCAGCCCTAAGCACATGAGGATTAAAGGCCGTAAAGTAATTTAGGATCCAATCTGATTTTTCCTGATGCCAGCTGTCTATACACTTGCACTGATTGTCCCTGCAGCTTTGACTTCAAATGTTTCACCCGGATTCTTTGAGACTATAACCCCAGCCCTAAACCCTACAAATACTGAGCTTCCCCTCAGATAGCTGCTGATTTCACTCTGGTCTCAGCATGCCGGTCCATAAGTGAAATAAATCTGACCTTTCCCCCACACACAAAAGGGATGTCTGTCCTTTGATTTAAGTATGATGCGTGGGTCTGGGGAGCAAAATGAGCAAAACTTCCTAGTGACCTATAGGAGTGGGCTCTTACTGACCTCTTCCTGTTTCAGGGAGCTGTCCTTTCCCTCAAATACGTGTGAGTTTCTCAGGTGAATACAAGCTTGAAAATTACCAAAGCCTGAATCTTTGATGTGCGCCTTTGCTTTCCCCACCCATCTGTGACTGAGGCAGTTCTATGGACATGATTTTTCCTATTCTACCTTTTTTTCAGAATTGGTCATTTTCTTCATTTTTCTGCATCCATACGTTCTTTCTATCTTCGAAATTAACACAATTTATAAGAAATTTAGCCAGTATTTAAAATGAGTATTTCACAGTAAAGGTTGGTGGCTGTTTCACTATATACTGGTTCCATCCTCAGGAGGGAGCGCCTGAGCCTGCATCCTGTGAGGTGCACTCAGCACTCACAGTGCTAAGTATAGCAGGACTTCTGCTGAGCAGTTTGATTTTCTACTTTCCAGGAACAAAAACAGTCATAGGAATTCTAAGTGTATTTTAAGTTGCAAGGTCCTTTTAGGAGACAATAGGGAGTGCTATGCCACGGGTCCCATTACTTCATTTTCTGCTAACACGGCTCTAAGTTCTTCCAAGGCCTGTCTGAAACAGTGATATTACTAAATAATTTGGCATCTTAATTGAGTTTTGTCCCTCAAGGAGGCTGAAGCAGGAGGATTGCCACGAGTTGGAGCCCAGCCTGGGCTACATCCTGACTTCAAAGCCAGCCTGAACTACATAGTGAGACCCTGCCTCAAAAAAAAAGTTTTGGGCAGAGGTCTTGTTTTTGTTTTGCTTTGTTTTCTTGCTTCCTTCCCTCCCTCCTTCCCTTCCTGCTCTCCCCGCTGCTTCCTCTCTCTTCCCTTTCTCCTGCTCTTCCTTTTCTTCCTTCCCTTTCTCCTTCTCTTCCCCTGAAATACTGTTAAGTTCATTTTTAAATGTATCTTCTGAACTTATTTATAAATTTAGTACAAAGCCCATCACAATATCACTGGACCTTTCAAATTTGGACAATGTGACTCAAAAGTTTATTTGGACTTGAGCATCACAAATACAGCTAGAAACTCTTTCTAAAAAGCGTAATGGAAGGGAGGAGTCTTGTTTAGTCAGATATTAAAATAAACTGGTAATGATAACTTTTAAAATATATTACTAGATTAAGAGTAAACTGACTGATTTAACAGAATTAAAAGTCTAAGAAAACCCATGGTATGTTGAAGAATTTAGTTTATGACAAGTGACAATTTAAACTGGCAAGAGAAAGACTGGCCAAACAATACATATATGGTGACCAACTCACGGTACAGAAAATAAAAGAAAAAGCCAGACCCTACCTCACATTTTATACCAGCTACTATCCAGAAAAATTGTATTTCATACCACTTTCTCTATCTCCTCGGTGACACTGAACATTATTTTAAAAGATACGTATTTTCCTAACCCTTAGGAGCCCACCCTTCCAGAGATTTGTCCTAGGTATTATGCTAAGAAAGTAAGTGTTCAATGTATGCATAATGAGAAAAAAGGGAAGCTAGTTCCAAGTCAGTCACACAATATAATACAATATAATACAATCAGGCTTTGATTTCTAACCACCACCTCCAATTAAAATGAATCATGCTTCTTAGAGAAATGGCAGATTCTTGGACTGAAACAGAGAAAGTACAACATGGCCCATATCATTTTGTGACAAACAGCAAGAAAGTGCTCCCAAAATGCTGGGCAAATTTCAAAAGGTCCCAAGATCCAATTTAAAAGGACTCCCATGTCCAAATTTGAAGTAACTCATGGATAAGAATAAACGGTAATAAAATATTTTAGAATAAAGGATTTATGAGTTCATACTGATATTAAATAAATGGGTAATGCATGCATGTGTCTCCCCAAAAGGCATGTTGAAACGCCAAAGAGACAGCATTAATAGGTGAGGCCCTTGAAAGGTGATAGCCGTGGAGTTCTGCCTACAGGGAGGAATCGACGCCCTTATGAAAAGACTCTCGGAAACTCGCTCCTTGTTGGCCCCTCCCACCTCCCGCCACCGTGTGAGGGCTGAGCAGCCAGGCACCATCTTGGAAGCAGACAGGAGTCCTTGCCATGTATTGAATTTGCCGGGATCTTTATCTTAGAGTTCCCAGCCTCCAGGATTGTAGAAATTAATTTCTGTTCTTTAAAATTATCTAAAGTATTTTGTAGCCGGGTGGGGTGGTGCATGCCTATTATCCCAGGATTCCGGGAAGCTGGCATAGAAGGATTGCGAGTTTGAGCCCAGCCTACTTTAGGGACTTAGCAAGACCCTGTCTCAAAATTTATAAATTTCAAAAAGGACTTAGGGATGGAGCTCAGTGCAAAGGCCCTGGGCTCAATCCCCTGGACACCACAAAATGAGTGAGAGCATAAACATTTTGTTATAGCAGTACAATAGACTATGACAGGTAACAGGGGTGAAGAGAGCTCTCCTGTGCCATGGAAGAACAATCCTCACCTCCCAACAGTCTCAGTACTGTTCTCTGATGTTGTTTCGACATAGGAATTTTGGAGTGATATATATTTGAACCATTGCACTAACTATTCATTTATTTGTTAATATCAATATGGACTCACAGATTTTCATTCTAAAATGTTCTTTTACTGTTTATTTTTTAATCTATCAGTTATCTCCATAAAGCAAATATAAAGGAATAACAAAGTTAGAAAAATTATCAACAATGTAACAGTAATTATGAAGAATCATCAATGACTGGATGAAAGTTGGAGGAGCAGGATATTTTCTTAGTCTCAAAGCACCTCTCCACAAATTACTTAGTAATTGCAATAAAAAAAAGTTACTTTACAATGGATTAATCCAGCAACTACAGTGTCAACTAAGCAATTCAACTTAGTATTACTAATAAGGGAACAAACAAGTACAGTATTGTGTGCTTTCTGTCATGTCCTGGAATTATAACTTTTGTGATACACCTGTCAAAATGTATAATCTCCCTCAATCATGGGAAAACATGAGACAAACTAAATTGAAGGACTTTGAACTAAACAACTGGCTTTTACTTTTCAAAAATGGCAAGATCATAAAGACAAAAAAAGGCTGAGAATTGAAGGAAATAAGAAAGGAAACTAATTACATTATTCTACATCCTAATGAGAAAAGAGATTGGCAAACTTTGAATATAAACTCCAAATAAGATAATGTTACTGCAATAATGTTATATTTCCTCACTTTAATAAATGTACAGTGATTACGTAGGATAAAAATCTTTGCTTTGGGGATACTGACATATTAAGAGCTAAAAAGGCAGGTAGTTCAGGAAATATAGAAAATTTGATGAGATGAATGAAGAAAAAAATTAACAATTAACAACCTGGGAAAAGGAATATAAGGGCTGTACATTTCTTGAATCCTTTTTGAAAGTAGGAAACCATGTCAAAACTTTAAAAATCATGATACTCCATCAAAGAAATAAAAAGGATGACAAAGGCATTCATTTATTTGTTTTAAAAAGATGTCGATATTGTGTAATGAAGAAAAAGCTTTACCCCATTTTGTTATATACATGTTATATAGATGCATAGAAAAAATCCACAAAAGATATTCACCCCAACTTCAATATCTGTGAACTTCATATGCTGGGATTATGAGTGACTATTTGTTTCTCTATATTTTCTAATGTTCCTACAATAAACATGAACTCTTTCTGGGGAAGAAAGTGTATCTTCTAAAAAAAATGAAATGTAGCCACCCACTCTAAGCTAGCCCAAGTCCTATTTTGCTCACAGACAGAATAAGTGATGATGTGGTCTTGCAATTTATTTTCTCAGCATTCTATATATGTTTCCACCTATACAACTGTGCCTTACTGCTATTTACACACACATCGTCTGACTTACAAAAGAGAGTCCAAAGTGGGTTATTATTCCTACATAACTGTCTTATTTTATTTGTGATAAGCTGCTCTTAATATCTGCTCCTCTGATTTTTATCAAAGACCCTGGTTGAAGAACTTCTCTCTGCTCTTTTCCCATGAGCTCCACAATGTCAGGGTATCAACGGATATTCACAGCCATGGGCTAAATATGCTTCATTCTTCCTGGAGCAGCACTTTTTAACGTGGGAGGTGGAAGATGTCATTATCAGAGTAAAGCAAGCCATTCTATTGTGCAGTCTGATTGAGCAATCCCATAAATTTTAAAAACAAAGGGGGAAATTACAAATGATGTCAGTTCATAAGGTCTTTTTACTCTATCCTTTAAAATTGTGAGACATGAATTCATTTCTGATATGTTTCTTTCTGATATGCTCTTAAAGATTCATAAATGGAAATGTTTGAGAAGCTCGGACCTAAGGCACCTATCCCTCTGTCTACTAGCCATTAATTCTTCTCAGCCTGTGAAATGATGCCCCTATCCTCAGGACTGATACCCTTTACACAGTCATCTTTGCTCACGAACTGAATGTCCTAAACCACGAAAAGCTTCGCGCCATGGTATTCTTGTAAACATTGGCATTCGCAACGTGTAACCCCAAACAACACCCCACAATTACTTAGCAATAGACCTTCTGCACAATGAGCCCTGGCGGGCAGGAGGGGGCGCTGTCCAGTAAAAGCTAACAGACACTACCTGCTTTTTGTCAAGACCAACTCAAAATGTATAAAGCTTTAAATTGTATACATGAAAATTGAAATTTAGGAGAACAAAGATACCCATGGAAAATCTGGACAAAGTAATCTAATATTAGGTTATTTTAGACTTAGACAATTGTCATGTATAAAAAACATGAAGTCCAATGCTCTAAATCACTTTTAACATGTGCACAAGAATACATCTCCACTTAGGCTATTCAGATTGCCTGTAATAATGACAGTTTCAATTATTTAAAAAGCTAAAATAACGAGAAGTTGACCCATAAGAATAGATAGTTTTAGGGAAAAAAAAAAACCCTAGCTGATGAAATCAATTTTCCTCTGATGTACTGTTTACTTGCCTGATTTACTATGCAAACAGTTTATGTTTCTAATCTTTAAGGCAGTTCTTAAATGCAATAAAGTCCCAGATTTGTCTTCTAAATAACTAAATATTGGCGTATTTTACTTGGTGGGAGAAATAGTAGTGTGAAACATGCATATTTAAGAGAGGGCACAGCAATGCTTAATCATCATTTCAAAGGGTTTCTTCAAATACAAAACCGTTTTCTGTTCCTATCCCAGTGACATTTGTCACACATTTTGTTTAGGGCTTTCCGTGATGTTTGATTTACTTAAAATCAACCCAAGGGACCAAAATCACCTCATTTGGCAACAGGAAGGCGCTGATCATATAAAACCTGCCTTGCCAATAGCAAATACTCAGGAAAGGTACATTGAATTTTCTGGCTTGATACATATAATATGTTTGAGAGGGGCAGAGTGGTTCATTGCAAGGATCTAGCCTCCTCTAACTTTATAGGAAGTGCATTAACAGACCTTCACTGAACAGCAGTAAGACTGTAAGATTTGAATCAACAAGCCATATAATTTTGTTGCTAGGTTCTCAGAATCAATGTGAAATAAAATTTTAGAGCCATCCTTGAGCTAAATCAGGAAAAGTAACCAATTTTGATTTAGCACAGTGTATTGTATAGAAGATGCACTCAGTGAATGACTGATGGCCATGGTGGTGGCAAGTCTCTGTCAGTGTTTCTCAGATTATGCTCCTTTGATTCTCTACCTGCAGTAGAAAGGCAGTGCCAGTCCATTCAATTCATTCAAGAAATAATTGTTAGGTGTTGTAGGCAGAAGGGTTATAGCCGTGAACAGGTAAGACACAACTTCCTACTTTCTTGGAATTTAGTTTTTGGTTGGGTGGAGAAAGTTAGAGACTAAGTAAGTAAAATGTAATATCAATGGTAAATGATTCAGAGTAAGATAAATCAGGAAATGGCCATGAGATGTTGAAAGGAAGTTAAAAATGCAGGTGAGAGGTCCAGAGAACTCCTACTCCTGGGAAGGGGACTTTTGAGCAGACTTAAAGGTACAAATTATGCAGATATCTGAGGAAAGAGCCACCTAAACAATGGTGACTGCATATGCAAAGGCTCTGCTGAGTTTCAAGGAATAGCACAGGGCCAGCTGGCTTGGCAAAAGCAGGTAAGAAAAATAAAGGCCTATGAAGCTGACCGCAAAGCTCCTTATGGTTGCAGTAAAGAGTGTTATCTACTGAGAGAAATGGGAAAAGATTGGGGTTTTGAGCAAAAGAGTGACCCAAATTAGGTTTTTAACAGTCTGGCTGCTCTATTGCAAGTACACAGCGTGCAAGCAAGGGCAAAAGCAGGAAGAGGAGCCGCTTGCTTACAAAGGCAGACTTTGGGGTTTGTGTTTTTAAACAGATCCCTTGGTGATTCTTAGATACAGTGAAATTTAAGATCTACAACTTGAAATTACCTAAGCAATAGGGATAATAAAGTGATTTTAGGACCAGATTATTGGGTAATCACTAATGTATCACTTTGTTTTAGCGTCAAACAACTGGATCTAAACCATTTCAACTGAATTCAACTAATATCCTATTGATTGAGCCATGCAAACTTCAACCAGTGGTTTAGGAAGAAAATTTCAGAGGGATCTTAGACCCCTGCTCTGTGGCACAGGACACCTCTGAGAGAGGTTTCATCTACCAAAACGTAGACTAGAGTTCATATAATCACACAGCAGTGAGGTATTTGTTAGGTTTCAGTGTGAGTACCCCACAAGCATGACAAGGTTCAGCATTCAGCTAAAACACAGGAAGATATTTTTTTTAATGTTATAAAAAGTATTTTCTTTTTAAATGGACACAATTAAGCACTTGTATATCATTCTGTACAGATTCTAAATTTATACAGTATATGATATATTTTAAACATACACATATAAAGTAATGATCAGTGCTTTTTAATATACTAAATAGAACTCTATTTTCAATTTTTTTTCACAATTCCTTCCTAGTGAGAAATAGCAACTAGCATTTGTGTAGTACTTTATAACTAAGGTAATAATAAGACCTAGTTCCATAATACAATACATAAAAAATTCTTTCTACTTTATAGTCATACTACATGCATATATATACCCCTATATATCAACTACTTTGCAATCTATTCAATAACAGAGGTGAAGACTGTGTTCCATTTATTTTTGTATTTATTGCATGCATTTGAATTATTTTATGTGCCCTGTCCAAATCTTGCACACAGTAGGCATACAGGTAAATTCTTAACTGATCACAGGCAAATCAATGCATAGCAAAGTAGCACAAAGAATCAGTCATCAGGTATTTTGTTCTCACCTTTATTTAAACTTCTTTGACTCATCCAAAAACAAAACTTAAAATTTTCAAGAAGATAAGCCTTAGTAAATGAAAGAGACCTAAATATATTAAAGTGGACTAACTGGACCAACAACTGACTTTTCAGAAGAACATGAACATCTTGCTGCTACTTTTCCTGAGCACAATTTCCCAAGGTTTTTGATCATTAAGACCCGATGCAGTGTGAATTTTTACAAAGACACATAAGATAAATCGCATTTTTAAAGAGCATTGATTGTATATAGTTGCCCAAGTACAGGCTGGTATTTTGGATAGAGTACAGATAACTGATTATAAACAACGGATACTGATTACCTTCTTGAGAGGAAGAAGGCTCAAGGTGCTGAAGTTTAAGGCCGGTGTCTAATCTCTGAGGCTTTGTGTACAGAAATAAATAGCAGAGGACACAGACGCTGATGACAAAGGCAAGCAGAACAAGGGCAGCAACTCCCAGCCCGATCAGAGCACCGATGCTGAGGGACAGAAAACACAGGCACTGGTTTGCACCAGAACAGAGGAGAAGGGTTACAACCATCTATTCTTGTTCTCAATCCTTCCTAACCAAGTTACATTTTAGCCGAAACAGTAAATGGTTGAATCTGTAGCTCACCTTTTCTCTACCATCAAACTCTTATTTTCTTTTTTCAATAGGGTTTTGAGATTCTTTGAGATTTATATGTTAATATTAATAAGGAAGACTGCGCAAATTCATTATATAAGTAAAAAGAATTCACAAGATTCTCTAGATAGTTCAAAACTATCTCAATCAAGTATATTTGCCATTGTTTTTGAAGGAAAGATCAAGTTCAACGAAAAAAAGCAAACAGAAAAGTATTTGCTTCTGTGAAAGTTGTAAAGCACATTTTTATTAAAAATACAAAATTTTTGGAGACATGTATGTGAGATGCCATTTACTGATGCACAGAATTACAACTATTACAAAAGAAAAGGTTTGAACCAAAGGAAAAGAATGTTTAGAAAATACATGTGAAGTTCATATTCAATCTAAGTTTTTTCTAGGAGGGTATTACACCAAAGACCTCTAGCATTAAGGAAGAAACTCTGATACTTTTCTCCAAAACTAAGATGCATATCTGATTGCATTTGCTTTGCACTAAATTTGTAACAACTCCTTTAATGCAGTTACCTGTAACACAAATAATTTGAGAAGTAATGTACTTTTCATATACCTGAAAACTTAGCACTATTAAATAGGAAAGGAACTTGAAAACAAACATTATCTTTGATTTTAAAAACATCACCTTGGAGACCTACTATGCAACATGTGCCATTTCTTGAAATATATATATATATATATATATATATACACACACACACACACACATATATGTATATATATTTATAATTAGATTTTAAGCTACTCAAGAAGATATTTTGATTTTTCGAGTACTGCGCAGACTCACTAAGATTGTTTACATACTTAGGTTGTAGAAAATACTCAGTATATGAAAGTAAATGACAATTGATGCTGAATGATTTACCTGTAGTAAGTTGGAACATATACCCTTAAAAACTAATATTCTTTTACTTCATTACCTTCCTGACTTGGCTTTAGGCTTCTGTTCTCTCCTGGAGATTAGGGGCCAGACAAGCAAAAGGGAGGAAAAGGAGAATCTGAGCAGAGGTGGTAGGAGTATTATAGCTTTGGGAGGAAGAACAGTATTGAAAGTGAAGACTACACTTATCCATTTGTCCTTGTTTGAGGAGATAAAGCATTGCTGCAAACGAGAGACTGTCTCCTGAGCTACAACATACATAAGGCTACCAGAGTTCTTGTGTTTGGTTTATTAATGTTGGCCCCATCCCTGAACACAAGATGAAGTACTTTATGGCAGAATCAGTGCAGAGTTACACATTTAAACTTGGGGGTTGCCCTTACTTTCCTCTAACGGGATAGACTTTCTGTCTGTAAACTCTGCTTTTGTACTAAAGGTGACTTTTGTAGATTGTGTCAGGGAGTGTTTGAATCACTTCTGTACATACAAACACATAGAAGTGTAATCCATATATTATTATTTAGTACAGAAGACACCTAGGAGATTAGGCATCTGGACAGATTCCTGAAATGAGAATTCAGTTATTAAAACAATTTTAAAGCAAAACAAAAAGTCACTTAGACAATTAAAATGTAAAATTATCAATTTAATTAAATTCAACAAATATATCATGAACTTTAACACACAAATTAAAAAATCCACCCTAATGTAGTTTGAAGTAAAAACAAAAAGCATTCCATTTCTGCTTTCTGTCATGAAAGAACCTTCTTCATAATCTGGACAATGCTGAAAAGCTATTACAGCACCATAGATTATAGAAGTATTACTTTTTATATGCAAAAATCTAGTCATGAAATCTGGTATAAATGGAGTTCTATGAGTCTCCTAAAACGTACATTTCAACAAATACTGAGTCTTCACTTACGAACAGCTCTGGCCAATGGGCATTATTTTCCTAGAGGCTGGAGAAAACTATCAAAGGAAATTGAAAAACATTAGAGATGTATAAGACCACACAAGATGGGAGGGGGCCAGGCAGAAAAAGGAAAATTACCCTTGCTTAGGGCACCGGAGGGCAGTTGCTTTTCAAGTCCCAGAGAGAAGGCCCAAAGCTGCCAGCACATCACTGCGGCAATTCTACTTAGCAACTTCACTTCCTCCAGCTGCTATAGGAGCGCAAGACAAGAGCTGGTAACTTCTGGACTGCTTTTTGCAACTGAACTATTTTAAATTGGGAGTGAAGACAAAAGAACAGGGAGGAAATGAAGCACTAATAAATTGACCTCCCTGCTGCATTCTCAGAGCCCAGTAACTGCCAGAAACCCAGGTTTAGCACCGTCAACTGAGGTCATCAGTTACAGCCATTCTTCTATTTCCTGGGAACCGAGTGGCACTGTCCATTTCTTCAGTGCTAAATGAAGACCCCTGCAGGCGCTTCACTCCTTTGTGCCCTCATAAATCTTAGAAGTGTTTTATGTCCTCTGCTGCATGTCACGTTAGAGCTATTCCGGGATCCAGACTCGCAGGCACAGTTTCTAGTCGAGTTTGACTTAGGCATTGCTAGTCTCTGTTGGGAGGCGCTGTGCTCATTATTAATGCCTGCAAAGACTAAAGGGCAGATTACTGTTATTTTCCAAAAGGCCAGATAATACAGTAGTGTAGCACATATTTCTTCTCCAGATAATCTACTGGGGGTAAATTGGCGTTCTCTGATTTTTTTTCCCTTCACTATTCACAACTATTCACAAAGCACTATTCACACAGCACAACTTTGTGAGGTGATCTTAATGGAAGGTAGCAATACCTTTTGAACTGTTTTGGAAGCTTACAATACAGGAAAAAAAATAGTTTATTGCTTCAAGAAATAAGATTTAGTCATGTGGTGTGGACTCCGGATGTATGCCAAATTTTGGATTACGCCGGGAGTTTGGGAGAAATTCTTACGGTCGAATCTCCTGTGTCTGTGTCTGGCTCTGGCTCTGCCTTTCTCTCTCTTGTCTAGAAGCAAGCTAGGAAGTATAAGGAACAATTTAAGATGGAATTTTTTTTTTTTCTACAATCTTGGAACCTCATTCATTTTCCAGGCAAACAAAGGAAAGAATCAAGTTCGAAATTTTCAGTCTTTTATTAGGGTGGAGGGTAGGAAAGGCTCTTAATAATAAAAATGTCTGCGTAAGGACTGGCTGGAATAAATAAACTTACCACCATAGGAAAAGGAAATATGAAAGACTCCACCTTCGAGAGTCTCTTTGCTGCTGTTCAGCAATGGTCAAGGACTCAAGGGCTGAGAAAGAACGTGTCCTGGAAGGTTACGCAGTGTGTGATCACAGCAACTAAACGCTGTATCTTTGTGGGGTGTTCTTTGTTGTGCTGGCGTCAGTGTCAGATTTTCTAAAAAGAGCAAGGTATGAAGTCCAGTGTCATGAGCACACCCGCGAAAACAAACTCGTACACGCGTCTTCCTTATCTTTTTAATGTTTTGAAGAATACAGCCAAATAGTTCACACCCCAAAGAGACTAAATAGTTTGATGCTTTAAAAAGTCCCACGGGAGCACCTTTCTGTTTAAATGCTCCCAGCGAAGACGATACTGACGATGGGGACGGTAAAGCTCCACCCGAACTTAGCGCGGCCTCGCTGTCTGCCAGCGGAGTCCCCTGCCCGGGACCTGCCCCGCGGGGAGCGGAGAGCAGGCTTCCCCGAGAGGCGGGCGGTCCAAGCGGGCTGTCCGGGGAGGCCGCTCCCGGCGGGGTTCGGAACCCGGGAGCTTCTGCAGCGGGCTCGCACGCTCCCGCGGAGGCCCCGTGCCGCCCCGAGGGGCCCCACCAGGCGGGCGGCAGGGCGGCGGGCCACCCGGCTCCGGGGACCGCTCTGCGCCTCCCGCCCGGCCACCCCGCCGCGCCCGCCCTGCCCACCTGAGGCTCCACATGTAGCTGTGCCTGTAGGGGAAGTAGCTGCCCGGCTCGCTGCAGCAGTACTTGAGGTCCGCAAAGCCGCAGCAGTAGAGGAGCGCGGCGCCCTCGCCGCGCCGGGGGCACTCGAAGGGCTCCACGAAGGTGCGGTTGAGGCTGTAGTAGCCGGAGCACAGCCGGCTGCTCTCGCTCATGGTGGGCGGCGGGCGGCGGCGACCGCGCGTCCCGCAGGTCGGCGCGGCTCTCCGCGAAGTGGGGTCCGGCCGCCGGGCGCTGCGCCGCGCCCTCGCGCTCCCCCTGCGCACTGGGCCCGGGCGGGGGCTTCACCCTCGCTCGGTTCCGCCCTGAGCGTCCTCGCGCACCGCCGCGCTCTGCCCGGCTGGCTGCAGGGACTTTCTTTGCCTCCTGCTGACTCCGCTCCGCTTTCCCTCTCCGAACCAGCAGCCTGGGGTCGCAGCCGTCCCGCTTCACGTCTCGCCCGACAAGCGGAGGTGCAGGACCCGGCTGCGGCCCAAAGAGAGCGGCAAGAGCTGCAGCTTCGTTTTCCCAGGGGGAACAGCCAGGGCTCCTGGGCGAACTGGGCAAAGCTGGCAAAGCCACCGGAGCTACGGACTTCAAGAGTGGGAGAGTGGGCAGAATGTAAGACGGCTGAACTTCCGGGAGGGCGGTGGGTGTTTGCTTCTTTGACAAGTACACAGGAGACATTGCAATTTGACGATTTGAAAATAAAAAACAAGAAAAAAAGTTTCTCCAAAAACTAGCTGTAGGTGTTTTGAAAACATCCTTCAGCTGGACTCTGAGTTCAGTTTAACCACACATAAAAGGAAGGAAAGGCAAGAGATAGAGGTGAAGAAAAGGCAGAACTTTCTAGAAAGCGAGGCAGAAAGAGAAAAGGTCTTCAATCACTCTTGTGCTATAGAAACTACTCGTCCTTTTTTGCTTGGTATTCTCAATCTCCTGACTGGATTGTTCAGTCTTTTGCAATAGCAACGGTAGTACATGCTTGTTATAGTACTTCAAGCCATACCGAGGCGTATAAACAAGAAAATACTAATAGCCTTTTGATGGCAAAGCAGGAGACGGACATTCACAGATTCTTCAAGACAGAATTCTTCCTTCTATTTTTTGTGTCCTTCCTTTGGCCGGGAGCTTGGTAGATGCCAGATGTCATGAACTTCACCCCTGTTGCTAGATAGTTTTGTATTTCTATTAATATTCTTGAGCTCTGCTCTGGAATGCAGTTACTTGGAAACAGTAGGATTCTTTCAGTTTGCTTTTAAGCATTGTTAGACGGTTGAGCAGTCTTTAGGACTAAATTGTTTTCCCCTACATCCGAGATCACATCCTTCTGGGTACTCAGTATTTGTGGATTCAAAACTTACCTTTCGGACTTGTGGGAACAGAAACCATGCCAAGGTTCGTAAGAACTCTGAGGATTGTTCCCTCTGTTCCTTTCAGGGGGTTCTTTTCCTGCACTCAAGTAGTTTCCTCCCAGGCACGCACTGAGCAGCAGAGGAAGGCACTTCAGATCCCCAAAGATGGTTCTCTTTCCCCCCGCACCCCACCCTTCTGCTCAGCTCTCCCCTGGGACTGTGCCCTGCTGCCTGTGGTCTCCATGACTTTCCTACGCTCACAGTTCCACTTCTCAACTCAGGGAGCCAACTGAGCCCCATCTCCTTTGGCCTCCCTGCACTGCAACCTGGAAATTCTCATCGTGAAGCTCACCTCACCTGTTTCCTGTCTCTCAGGGATCACTGCCTGCACTGCCAGCTATTCATGTGTGCAGCCCATTATGTCCTGTATTTTGTTCATTTAGTTGTGTCAGGGGGAAGAATAAATCTGGTTCCTGATATGCCGTGGACTTGGCTGGGGAATCAGACCTGATACAAGTGAGGCCAGGTGGGGTCTCTCTCTTGTGACTGGAATTCCACCACGAGGACACAAAGGCACAAGAAGCTACAGGAAAGAGAAAAATCAAAAAGAGGACAGTAGAATAGAAGGGTTGAAAGAAGGATGATGGTTTTGCAATTCTTGTTCAAGTCTTTCCAGAGGCCTAGGGCGTTCTTACCCTGCAGCTTTTTGAAACAGCTGTTACCTAAAATCCTCTTTGCGGGTAAAAGTGTATTCAGGTTTGTTTCTATGACATTCATACACTGCATAGCAGCATGTGAGTCCATACCAGGCTTCCTACACAATGGCAGGCCCATAGGATATCACCTACTGGCATCATAGTTGTGGGCTTGCTGTCGGGGGAGATGTTTGAGGGTGAGGTCTCAAGGTTAATGAACTCGTGTGTGCAACACATCAGCAACAACAGAAGGCAGCATGGGGCAGAGCAGAGCACAAGAACGCAAGAGCAAGAGCAATAGTTGCCTGTGTCTTTTCTTATACAGATTGTTACCTTATACATTCTTACATGTATCTCACTTACATTCTTACATAAGTTGTAACCAGCACATGTGTGTTTATCCGTGCTAAGTCATGGTTACATAGCTATATCCTCTGTGGGTCTGCACTAGACAGGTGGGATCACATCCTTAGGTGTCCTTAGATGCCTCTGAGTTCGAAGCAGTCTGAGTGCTTCCTCACAATAGTCATCTTAGTTTGTGTAGGTGCACCATGTGACACCGTATGACATTTGCCCCGTGTCAAAACCACCTAATGATGCATTTATCACAACGCACCTTTTGCTAATGACATAAGACTGTTCTTGGAACCAGAGGGTTCTAACTCGGACAGTACACCTTCTAGCATAGGTAAAGGAGGAGGCAGTTGAGAGAGAAAAACTGAAGCTCTTCAGTCAATGGGCAGGTCCCCTTGGAATGAGAATAGCATGTTGTGATTTGTATCCAGATGTCCCCAAGGGCCTCATACCCTCAGAAGTGGGGCTTTTTGAAAAGTGATTGAATCACAGGGGTGCTATAGTTAAATAATATAAGGAGGGGGTCCTGGTTGGAAAAAATGGATCCCTGGGGGGGTGACCTGGTAGGGTGTATCTCCCTCCCTTCTCTCTCTGCTTCCTTACCACCATCACATGGGCAGCCTTCCTCCCTGCGCCCTTCTACCATGCTGCTGACCATTCCAGGAATGAAATTCTGAAGCATGAGACAAAATGAACTTCTCCTTTAAGTTGCTGGTGTTGGGTATTGCATCTCTGTGATGGGGAAGTGACTAAGGTGCAACCTGAGTGAACTGCCCTTCCTGTTGTACAAAAGTAAGAGAAATTTGGTGATTAGAAAGGAGGAAAGTGCTTTTGGACACTATTGGTTGTCACCATAAAGTATACAGAAGTCTTCTATGGAGTTTGAGACAGGGCTGAATTTGGGTGTTTGACAAGCCTAGAAAAGACTGAGAGCAAATGCTGTGGCAACAGGGCTGAGTAGCAGGCAGAGTGGGACAAAAGGAGCGGGGTGGTTGCAGAGGGCTCGGTTTGGTGAGAAGCCATGGCTTTCTGGCAGAACCTCTCCAGCACTCCATGTTCAGCCATTCAGCCCTAGCAGCAGAGGGATGGCCAGTAGGGTTGATCAGGAGATTCTCTGGGGCTGTCACCATAGTCACAGCAGCTCCTCAGCCTACTGACACCCAAATACACAGCACAGGTAGGAGGGCATGCACACAGCTGGCAGACTTACTGAGATTGAGGTACCTACAGGTCCTCCTTACTCCTATTGCTTGTTTGAACTGACCTACATTACCGTCCCACTCACCCTGTCAAAACTCCTCCTGCCAGAGAAGCCTGAAGGCTGGGACCATAACAGGCCAGTTCAAGCAAATAGTTGTCTTCTGAACTACTGAAAGCATATTTTAAATTAAATATCTGCATTAAAGCTAATTTTAAAAAAGAAAGCCAAGTGTCTTTAAGCACATAAATTAATTTTTTAATTTTCTCTTGATATCTCATTGATTCTCAACAAAAGTAGTCCCCCCCCACTTAGGTAATATTTTGGAAATAAAGAGACACTTTAGGGTGTTGTAACAGGGTACCTTAGTAGCACTGAGGAATGTGAGCCAGAGTTGGTGTAAGCAATATGGCTTTTGATATAGTTGTGCATGAGTGTTTACATATGGAAACGCAAAATTTATTTAAATTATATTTATGTATTTCTTCTTCATATTGCAATAAGGTTATTATATATAATTAGTATACTAGTTTACTAGGGCTTCTGTAGTAAAATACCTCAGAACAGGTGATCTGAACAACAGAAACTGATTTCCTCACAGTTCTGGAGGATGCAGCCTGAGGTCAAGGTGGTGGGAGAGCTGATTTCTTCTGTGATCAGGAGGGGAGAATCTGTCCCATGCCTCACTCCTTCTGCCTGCGTATGTGATCCTCATCACCTCACTGTGTATCTATGTCCCAATTTCCTCTTTTTATAAAGCTATCCCATTTTTATTATTAGGAGTGCTAATTATTATCCCCATGCTATCTTGCAATAAAATTCGTATGTCATAATGATGTACCTACCTCCCAATCCCCCAGCCAAGTCCATGGCATATGAAGAACCAGATTTGCTGTCCTCCCAAGGATCTGATGTAGAAAGAAGTGTCAGATTTCACTCAAGACCTGAAATGCTTAACACATGGTCTGGTCCAGGACTGAGCTGTAAAGGCTCATGGACCAGTCAACCTTCTCCTTTGGTCTGAGCATCACTGAGTCAAAATGTTCAAGTTTGTGCCCTCACATGAAAACTGCAACTGTTGATCTGGTATAGAATTGGGGCCTGGAAACCAACACAGGGCCTTTGAAGACCACACTTCTTCAGGCAGTAGTTTCTGTCATCAATAAGTGGTACAAATGTGCCACTGAAACATTGTCATGCCATCAAACACTTGTGACTTAAGCTTAGAGAGGATGCTTCCAGCTCTTCTGATCAAGAAAAGGATCAGCTCCTGGTACAGGTTACTATTTCACAACACAAATTAGGGACTTATTTATGGTCCTCCACGTTTCCTGGAACTCTCAGGATATGAGGAGAGGGAGAAGGGTCTCTTGCTCTATTGAAGAGACAATTTGATTTTTCAGTATGTTATTTTTCTATTCTCTGAGAGGTTTTCTCTCAAGGGCAGTACACTCATGAAGTTATTAACTTATCCTAATAGTCACTGTTCAATGTTCCATGCCCCTCCAAGATAAATAAGATGGTTCTCATTCATTTTGCATCTACTATGAACCAGGTATTGGCAAAAAGAGCAACTCACCCTTCCCTTTTCTCCCAGATTTAAATGGGAACTGTCATTTGTTTCTTGCATTTGGAATAAATATGGAAGAAGCGCTGTTGAGACTGAGACTAAGTTTGGTAAGAATAGGTAGTCCCCGGACAGGTGAGTCCTAGAGAGCGGCAGAAGTAGGCTAGGGCTATGCTTTGAATGCTTCCCCAAAGAACATGTGCTGGAAATTTAATTGCCATTGTAGTAGTACCAAGAGGTGTGACTCTCAAGAAGTAATTAGCCCATAAGGGCTTTGCCCTTATGAGCCAATTAATGCCATTGGGGTCATTATAAAAGGACAACTTCAACACTTTCATCTCTGTCTCTCTCTGTCTCTCTGTCTCTTCTGCCCTCTTTCCTTCCACCATGGGATGTTGCAGCAAGAAACCCTCCCTGGAGCCTGAATCTTGATCTTGGACTTCTTAGCCTCCAGAACTGTGAGAAAAAAAAAAAACCCAAGTCTCAAGTATTCTGTTATAGCAGCAGAAAATAAACTAAGACAGATAACTAGCATATCTAGCCTTTGGTTTATGGAACCAGAAGTTTTCCAAGATAAAATTTATAGCAATCTCTCAATTATTTCTATTATATATGTTTATTATGTATGTTCATTATATATGGCTTGAGAAGTTAGTCTAAACCACTATCTACTCAAAGATTCTGACTCTCTCTCTACTACATAATGTGGGTCTAGGAACTGGAGGGAGATGGGCACTACTGGTCTGACAGTTTGCCTAGGGCAGCAATTCACCTACCAGGAGAAACAATCATGTTTTCTACACCCTGGGACCTGAGACTACCCCTTGGCTATTTCAGATTCCTCAGGCCTCTTGGAGAACATTCTTTCCCCTTCTCTGCTCTGTCCATGCTCTCAACTTTTATTGTAATCTTCAGTGCTGCTACCAATATTCAAATATAAATGTCCACAAAGTTTTCCTGGTTCAGTCCTAGGCTGGGCCACTGCATGAATACTGGCAATAGCACTGACCAGCAACAGCTTCGTGGAGGTGGCACTTATGTGCTGGACAGAAGCAAAGGACCCTGGGGGCAGCTTAGTTGGTATTAGTGGGCTCCAAGGCCTCGGAGGCAATAGAGATCTTTGAGTTAACCAGGCTAACAGGGTTTGTTTGCAAGAATTAGCTGTCCTCTAGAATTCAGCTACACATAGGTATAGGTAATCAGATCAGTGGAAAGTGACCACAATACTGAACTACTGAGTGCAGCTGAAGCAAAGACATACTTTTAATTACTATTTGTATAACATCAGTTTACTCCTATAAAACATAAGCCATGGCAGGGAAGCCTGAGTCAGCCTGGAATACTTCCAGTAACTATAAATTTGAAGAGGGTAAAGATTATTTTTCCTTATATAATGTTTATTTTGATAGAAGAACTTTCTAGAAAAAGTGTTATGAAGTTTTATGATACATTTATTGTGTAAATTTTTGAAAAGTTGACCATCTGTTCCTGTATATTGGGACAATGGTTAGATTTTTTGTTTAGAAAAAACAAATGTTTAAGCATGCATTATATCATGTGAACTAGATTATAAGAATATAACTGATACAAATTTACAGCACTCCTTGAAGTAAGGACGCATTTAAACATTTGTTAAAGTCAAATGAAATCTGATGCTAAGTATTAATCTAATTGGTAGGAAATTCAATCTCAGTCATATTTTGGAAGGCCTTTATCTCTGCCTTAGTAATACAAATGTCCTTGAAAGAGTATGCAATTCAAACAATCTGTGTGTACCGAGTAGGCTTGTACCCAGGTGTAGGCATAAGAGGATATATTATAAAAGGACAAAGGGTATATTATAAAAGGACAACTTCAACACTTGTTTTGCAGGTAAGCAAAACAATAAAGTTATTCTACTTTCTTATTATCACCATGTGCCAGAAATTTTAAACAGTGTCAGTGATAAAATATCATGTTCTCTTTAAAAATCTATTGTGGGTCTAAATTCTAAACAGCTGCTGTGCATATTGCTATATTTTAAGACATGTATACAAGCCTCAGATTGGCACCTTTATTACTTGTTCTTTGATATTTTATTCCACATGAGCTTTAAATTAGAAGAGCTTTTAGTTATTATTCCCATTTCACACCTGTCATATCAATTCTACATATTTGTTTAGCAATAAATTATTAAAGATTAGGAATTTTTTGAGTGAATTTCAGTGGTGTTACATATTCCTGCACTGAAATAGTACGCTCAAAAGAAGCAATGATAACACAGTGATTGCACAGATCAATGCATAGAGCTTCCGTTACATCGATTTTCTCGTTTTACACAACATTGTGGAATTCTCATTTCTGTTTAAAATTTAAAGCAGTGCATCAGAGTACAAACTCCAATGCATAATATTTTGGTTTGATTCATGCATTTTCACTCATATATGAGTCAATTGAATTTAAAATGTACCTAACATTTTAAAACTGAAGAATAAGTTAGGAAAATGATTATTATTTTGTGGTTAATTCTAAAAGTAAGCTTATCTCATAGAGGCAAAAATATTTTTAAAAATTGGCTCCAGATATCAAAATGTGTTGTCTCTGCTCCTGGCCTGGTATTCAGTCCGGTACAGGTACCACAGCTTTGGGCAATAGGCTCTTTTTAAAGGCAGCGGAAGCAGTTCTATCCAATACAGTCCCTAGGAGAGTTATCATAGCTCTGAAGCATTCACACATTTACTGCTCATCAATAATATAATCACTGTCTATATAAGTACTGCATGCTGACTGGAGCTCCTCCACTTCCTGTTGATTTGCAATTCTGCTTTGTACCTGTATTTTTGATAACAAATTTCTCTAAACATAACCCGGGGTCAAAGAAAACTTCAACTGTCTTTATTGTGTGTGTATCATTGGAAGGAGATGAACTAGGATGGGGATGGAGAATTTGGAGTCATACATTTCACTCTTTGTTCTTAGATGGGGAATATAAAGCACAAGGTGATGGTTAATTTTGTCTGATAAGACAACGGAATGCCCCCTGATGGATGGTAAGCACCACTGGGAGTGTCTGTGAGGGTGTCTCCAGAAGAGAGTAGTGTTTGAACCTGTAGACTGGGCAAAGAAGATTGCTCTCACTGGTGAGAGCAACTGTCTTGTGTCATCCACCGAAGACCTGAACGGGAAAAATCAGGGAAAGAAGGAGAAATTCCCTGCCACCTCATCTGGGGCATCCAGTTTTTCTCTCCCCTTGAAGAGCAGCGCTCCTGATTCCTGGAATTTCAGACTCAGAGTAGGTCTTACCTCCCCCCTCCCACTGTGCTTTGTTCCACCGTGGCTCTCAAGCCTTTGGAGTTCAGCTACACCATCAGCTTTTCTGGGGTTTCAGCTTCCAGCTGACATTGGTGGAAACGTTCTGTCTCTGCAATCCAGAGTCAATCCCTCATAATAAGTCCCCTTCTAAATATATCTCTGTACATGCTATTTGTTCTGTTTCTCTGGAGAAGCCTAATATGCCGATTTAAATTTTCTTGGGTTATCTTGCCACGTTAGTGAAGAGTACTTCTATAAAGAGCAATTCTTGTAAGCATAGAACTATCATTTTTGAGAAGTAAAAATGATTGCATTTGTAGTACTGTTAAATCATACATGCTTAGAAATATTATGCACCACTTGAATCACCAGGTTTATTCAGTACAGTTTGGCTTTATTTTTGTGGAATATTAACATTGTTCAGTTGATTATATTATTGTTCTTTGGTTTTGTCAGTAAAATGTGTTATTATGAATAATGTAGATGATAGTGTTTCTTTAAATATAATAAAAGATCCCATTTTTAAAAAGTAGAATACATCAATTAAGCCATGAAGTTTAACTGTGAGTTTTTAAACAACTAACCACTCAAATGTGCATAATGTTATACAGGGTGTTTAACGCATTCTACAAGTTATTAGGGACTCTGTCTCAGTGTATTGTCTTTTCAACATGGCCCTCAATTATCTGTTCAGAACATGGTAGATATTCAGACTACATGACTGATATTTCCTATGTCCACATAGAAAGCAAGTTGGTAATTCTTAGAAGATATCTGTGGAGGTTCTTTCGGATCTGGAGTGTTCAACCAGACAGGAGGAAGTCTCTTTCCTGGCAGGACTGGGAGCCATGCCTGCACACGCCCAAATGTCAAAGGAGCCCATTAATCTCCGGTTCTACATTGTGCCAAACCAATCATCAAACCCCAAATGGCTCCACCACGGACTACATCACTCATTCTGGAATCAGAGCCTGGTTTCTCCAATAGCCTCTGTGTAGTGTGATTCTCAAGTAGTGAGAACTTAAGAAAGCTTAATTTCCTTCCTCTACTTTGCTTTCCCCTTCACTAAGAATGAACAAATGAGTGAATTCCTATCTGTCTTAAGGCTGGTTTTCTCTATTCCTTGGCCACATGGCATAACATGTGAGCACACAATTCCTGAATTTTTATCTTTTTCCCCCAGGTATATAGGGATTGCCCAATTCTTCCAACCCTAGAATTAAATCTCTGGCAGAGAGAAAAGTCCAGCCTTTGTTGAAACTACTTAGCTCAGGTAGAGTAACTGAACTACCTTGATGATTCTAGACTGTAAGAGCAGGGCTGAGTGTGCGGATGAGGAATGGGGAAGAATTGCTTTGAAGATAAGAGAGAGCTTTTACCATTTCTTGTACCTCTCCCTTCATAACCTTGGTTCTGTCCCAGGTTTTGTCCTGTCCAGATTTGATACAGCTAATCCTCCTATGACCGAGTGGGTTCATGTTAATTTGCTATTTTTGAAGGTAACATTTCTTTTCATTTATTTTATTTTATTGTGGTGCTGGGGTTGAACCCACGGCCTTGTGCATACAAGGCAAGTACTCTACCATAGAATTACACTCCCAACACTGTGTCTCTCTTTGAATTATCTTGACAAGTCAGATGTGAGGCTTCCCAACAAATAGTGCCTTTTCTGTTTCCCCTTCCTCACCACCTGGGATCCCTACTCATCGTCTCCTGATAGTACTTACAGAGGTCACTTTACTCCTAACCTTTCCATTCCAACCCTAACTATATTAAGTCTTTGCATTTGAACAATGCCTTTCTTGTTCCACCAGCTACTTTAGAAACTAGTGAAGTTTTCCTTGCAACTGCTGAAGCTCGGAGACTTACTTCTGAGATTTCTAGTTAAAACCCAGATTCAATTCCCTGACAAAACCAGTTGAAATAAAGCTGGAGAATGGTACATTGTACTTGTGAATTTTTCCATCCAGTGTGCTTGTGGAGGCTGACGTGAGAGACTAACTGCAATTTATAATATTGACTTTGAATAGCATGTCCCCGTAGACCCAATTAATGTCTTAGAATAGACTTCTCTCTGTGCATAAAACCCATTTATAAGCTATGAACCCTCTGATAAATAATATGTTCTAGGCCAGTGGTGATGAACCTATGGTACGTGTGCCGCAGTGGGCTGTCTGTTATCACTGAAAGCTTTAAAGATTTGCTATCACTGCCTTAGGCTGCACCACAAGCACTGGAAGACCTTCCACGGTCAAAAGAAAGATCAAACTAAGGCCTTCCAGGGAAGGAATAAGTATACAGTGTCCTTGCATTTCAGGACTGGATACTGGAATATGGGCTGCATGTTGGGAAAGGAGCAGAGAGGGAAGAAGTGAGGCTGGGCCTGCCAATAGTCTGTCCGCATTTGGTAGGGAAAGACCTGGGCTGGGACCCAGGAAGAAGCTAGAAAATGGTCACTGTCTGTCAAGGTCAGGGGAATTCAGGAAGCCCCTAACTCATGAGTGCTTAGTGGTGGTGAAGCCAGGCAGGGTGACTGTTGGAGCGTACAGACAACACTGAGGTGTGTGTGTGTGTGTAAGGCTAGGGTTAAGATTGGGGGCTGTAAACACAATCTCAAGAATGAAATGAGATCTCTAACTGGAGCCACTAAGAAGCCAAGTCATAGAAATGAAAATGTGTCAGGAAGGAAAGGAGAATATATTAGAAGACAAGGTGCTTATGAAAGCACAAGGACCCCATTATCAGATTAAGGCCTCAGATGGAAAGCTGTCAAGGAGGATGTTGGAGAGAAGCCAGACACTAGTGCTCAGCCTCCATTCAGGCCTCCTCTGCACCTGTGCGTTGAGCTGGCTCTCTGAGGATAGGGAGGGATTGGCAGGTCTTCTTTATTCGTAGCACATTGCCAAGACCCAAGCACAAGGCATCCTACTTTCCTCTGTGTTGCTTAGCAACGGCCACCTCCTTGATTACTCAAGTTGTCATAGTTTTTTCAGTAGCTATCTAGTTTGAAACGGGTACATGGGCCTATAAGGAACAAGGTAAGGTCCTGGTTACTCAACTGATTACAAGCTGCCTTGCCACTGAGCAAGTATACTGTCAGTACCAGCTGCTCTGAATACTGGGGACAAGACTGACAGCATGCTGAACCCCAATATCAAGCAGGAGATGGAGGGAAAAGAAGAAGAAAACTGATTTGGATTCTACTGATTCTGTAAATCCTAAAAGAGAGAGCGAGAGTGAGAAAGAGAGAGAGGAAATTTTAAAAAGTGTGAGGTGGTCATGGAGTTATTTCAAATATTAGAGAAGTGAGGGCTTCTAACATATTAGAAGTAATGATTTAAAGTTATTAAAATAACATTTCCTCATTGTCCAGGTTTAGATAAAAAATGTCCCTCTGAAGGTTCAGAGGTGGGGTGGGAAGGTAACTGGATCAGGAGAGTGGCGACCTCATCAATGGACTGATCTGCTGATCTGTTCACAGTTGAATAGGCTGTTAGAAGGTGAGCCTTATTGACAGAAGTAGCTCACAGGGCCTCTTGACCTCTCTCATGCTCTGTTTCTGCTGGCATGAGTTGAGCATATATGCTTCACTACACCTTTCTACCAGGAGGTTCTGCTTCTTTGCATGCCTAGTAACAGGGGAACCAGCTGACCATAGACTAAAGTCTTTCCTCTTTTAGGTTGATTTCTCTCAGGCATTTTGTCACAGCAATGGAAAGTTAACATATTTGTGAGCTATTTTCATTCTAGTATGAAAATTATTTAATTCTGTCAAATGCAAACAGAAAATCCAGCAATGCTTATGGAGGATCAATTGACCAATAATCTTACAGAACATTTTTGAAACCATGGACATTTCTGAAACAATAATCCAGTTTTCAGCAATATCTCCGTAATTCCCTTCTTAAATCAGACAGAATCTCTTGAGGAAAAAGTATAAATCACAAGCATCAGAGATTATTTGATGGGGATCCACACTGCTTAAGAGACATCCAAATATTCATGGCATAATATTTCCAGAACAAACATGGGACTAGCAGCAGAAGCCCTTGTACCCCCACTTCAACAGGGCTTTCAGCACAGAGAATGCCTTGTTCTGCATGAGGTGAAGGATACTATTCTTTGTGAAAACCGCAAGCAGTTTATGCTAAAGTGATGTAAAAAAGACTCACTATTTTAATACATTTTTATGTCTTTTATGTTTTTGTGGGTTTTTTTTGCGGTATTGGGAATCGAACTCAGGACCCTGCGCTTGCTAGGCAGGCGCTTATTCCACTGAGCTATATCCCCAGCCCCTTGTTGTGTTTTATTTTTAAAAATAGCAGTTTACAACAGAAATTAGAAAAATCTTGATTCTAGGTCATCTTAATCCTTCTGCACCTTTGGTCTATGGTCTAGAACTACTAAATAATGTATGATCATTATCTGCTGGGATTCAGGCTTTGATTTGACCATGGCTTCAGTTCAAATCTACATGTAACCTGGCCAACTTCAGACCAGGAGTATGTTAGGCTTTCCATTCCTCCACTTTTCAGACGGAATTCTCCAGTGGTGCCAAGTATAGACCGCATGCTAGATCCTTGTCGGAATGAGGCTAGGAATATTCAGCTCTAAAACAAGTAAGAAAGTTCCACTGTCTTACATGGAACAACGACATTTGCTACTTAGCTTTAGGACGACTGCGTTGAAAGGGCTGTTGGAAAGGAGGTTTGATCTAAGGAATGGAATTCTGTCAGTTTACATAAGTTTAGCTTTCATGTGTTTGTAATTCCTTATATACATAACTGTAGTTCTGCTTTTTAAATGTTTGTGACTTCTGAAAGTAACATTCTTAGTGTCTTAAAGTTTACATAAAAATTTTTGGTCTGATGCAAATGAATTCACAAATAGTATGGGGAAGCAAGAGACAAGAAAATACCAGGTATAGTCTTTTGATCAAAAGTAATGACTGAAATACAATTTGCCTTTTCCTTGTCTGATTATCATGTAATTTAATGTGCCATAAGTGAAACATTTTGGGCCCTGCAGCAACTGCAAACAACTGAGTAACAGAAATGTTGTCAGATGGTGTAGTGGCCAGCTGTCCTTTCCAGGTTTTTATGTCCTGTTCAAAGAAGGCTTAACATTTAGTTAGGGCAAAAGAAAAGGAAAGTAAGAAGAAAAAGAAGCACAAAGGAAGAGCTCAAGAAGAAAAAGTACTCTGAAGGAAAAACAGAAGATATACCCTGCCTCCTGAGTGGATTACAGAAGAGAGAGCGAGAGCAAGAGAGAGAGAGAGAGAGAGAGAGAGAGAGAGAGAGAGAGAGAGGGAGGGAGGGAGAGAGAGAGAGAGACCAGCAGCAGTGAAGGCAATGGCTGCCATCTTTTATATCTTCTCTCTGACATCAGATCCAGGCTATTCTATCAAAGACCTGCTTGAACTCCTGCAAGAAGAATTGAAGATAGTACTCTCTGATTGGTAGAAGCCGTTTTGTGTCCTGAATTTCCGTGACTGACAGGCTTCTGTGATTGACAGAGCTCACCCAATTGCCCAGATACTTTCCCATGCCCTAATCTCCTGCCTCAGAAGCAGGTACACCTGTTCCAGAATGCTGTTGTGTGTTGCATTTAAGCCTTGCCTTAGCTGATTTTGGTCCTCACTGGAGGATATCACTTTTTCATTATTCCTCTTTCTTTCACTTCCTGCCCTGTCCCCAGCATCTCCAAACTGTAGAGCTTAAGGGGTTCTTTGAAGCTTTCCAAGAGCAGTATTTTCATGTCAAACTACTCAAGAAGATATTATCTGAGATTTTTTGATCATTCTTGATATGTCTCTAAAAGATACAATATAGGTATGTACTTATATAATTACTGTTTATGAGATGTCAACTTTGTTAAGGCACATTTTAAATGTTTTAAAAATGCTTCTAACGGAGTAATCTTTCTAATTCACACCTCAAAATGGTTACATCTGACCCCCAGTGTACCAAATCAAGCCATGGCCATGAAGTAGCTTTGTGAGTACAAGTATAATCATAGTGGACTCAGCAGAGTAGCTGCTTTGCAGTACTAAAATTTTTGTCTTGTAGGTTATATGTACTGTTAAAATTAGATTAGAGAAACAGATGTACAGTAGGTGATTGGATCACGGGAGTGGCGACCTCATACTAGAATGAGAATGGGTCACGAATATGTTAACTTTCCATTGCTGGGGATAGTCTGTAAGTTCTGACACTTTTTCTGCTTTTCCTGTAAATTGTGATTATGTCTGTGATATTTGTTACTTTTCCATATAGCTCACTGTGTTCTCAGGTATTTTATTGGTCCTTGAAAGACTGGTCAGCATTGTGGGTCACCCAATCTTTCCAAGAGAGTGGTTCTGTTCTGTCTCTTAAGTGTGAGAGTGGGGAATTTTGGAGCAATAATCAGTGATTTATTCTTGATGTATCTGACCTTTCTTGCACTTGAAATTTCACTGTCATTATATCTATATGAATTCTAGTACACTGATGTCTTGGTAACATCCAACCTGCAGATATGTAGCCCAACAACATACTGTTCACAATATAACTCACATATGTGCTTCTCGCCCAAAAGAGCACACTGTGTAACCTCATAGGGTTAGTGTAGCTCCAGGACTAATGAATATCAGAATATGTACATAGTAACATCTGGCGTGTTTGCTGGTCTATGCACATTTAGCAAATAGGTTTTTTTGAATGTCCAAGACATTTAGCCCCAATGAAGATTAAGTGCCCCTATAGAAAGTGGACACTTAGTCTTGTTTAAATTATATTTAAGGTCTGTGGTAACAGTAAATATTGCCTGACAAAGCAGAAATCACCAAGCTTTTTCATTTTAAGTACTACCAAGAAATGTTAAACCACTAAATATAGAATCATTTGGAGTATTTGCAGTTTTCTTCCAATGCATGTAATGTTTCAGAATCACTACTATTTTAAAATAAAAAATAGAATATATTTTGAGGTAGTAAATTACTTATATTTAAGTTACACAGACTTATTTAGCCATTCAGTGGACTTGTGAGGTTCAATCAAAAGGCTCTACTCCCACATTTTTTAATATTATATTTTTAAACCACTTGAAAGTAGTCTCATAACTGTATTATGAAAAGTAAATATTTTAAAATTGAAATAGCACTATATGAAAAAGAAGATGAAACTTAAGGAACAGAATTGAAGGGGTGCTCATAATTTTCACCTACTTCCCCTCAATCTCTAAAAAATAACTCAGATTTAAAGCTCTTTGGCATATTCTATTTTCCACATCCTTGGCTATGATTTGGAAAAAATGTGCCTGATTCTGTATTACTTTATATTCTTTTTTTTTTTTTTTTTTGGCCGTACTGGGGATTGAACTCAGGACCCTGTGCTTGCTAGGCAGGCGCTTATTCCACTGAGCTATATCCCCAGCCCCCTACTTTATATTCTTAATGTAGACTGCTTTTTCATTTATGTGAAGAAATGTCACACCTGCCTTTGTTGACCATAAAGAAATTTGTAGTGTAAAGAGTTGCCTTATAAGTTGAAGAACAATGATTTAGACCCTAATTTTTATAGAGTTTTGCAAGATGTTTTCTGAAAACCTAAGCAATTTGAGACATTTCACTTAAATATTATTAAATATTATTTTTAATACCCTGAAGTTTTATCTTCTGCTGAGTAGTATATTGAATTGAAATCTTCATTTCAGTATTATTAAATGGGAAGTTTGCTTGACAGCTGGAGTACAGCTGCAACAAAGGAAGACAATGTAGAATGAAAAAAATTTTTTTGTTTTGTTTTAAATTGTCTTGAGTGGTACTGTAGAGAAAGTCCTTTGGTTGATCTTAAAATTTGGGAAGTTCACAGGAATTCTTGTTCAGCTTGTGGTAGTGTTTGGTTTAAAGTAGAAGTTAGTAAGACTACCTTTATACCAAAGATTATTGGACATATTGATTTAGCTGAGAGTTCTTACGCTCTATAATTAATCTTTCAGTGTGGACTCAAACACTTGCATCTTCTGACTTTGCTAAAGCATTTTTCAGCCTTGATACATGTGTTCCATTATGTCTTATATAAAGAATAAAGTTACTAAATTACACTGTATGTTCTGAACTTCAAATCACTGTTCGAGAAACACTCAGATCGGTGTTTTCATTGTTTAATGATACATTTAGGCAAAATCCCAAGCCATTTGAAACAGCCTTTTCTCCATTGCAAAATGTAGCAATGTTATTTCTATACATGCAGTGAGAAAGCTAAATAGCAGTGTTAACTTTTAATTTCTTGTTTGAATCTGTGGAATCATGCCTGTAAAAGAAGTCTAACTTTGTAACAAACTTCCTAATAAATCTAGATAAAGTAAACTAAGCAAAACCAAACAAAAACCAGCAAATAGTTTGCCGCTCAAGCAGCCTAAAACATAGATTACTTGAACATGTTTCTCAGGAATTGTGGTATATAATTAAAGGTAAATTTTGAAAAGTGTTAATACACAGTGGCACACACTGGTAATCCCAGCACTGGAGAGGCTGAAGTAGGATAATCTCATTGAGAGAGTTCAAGACCAGCCTGGCTACACAGTGAAACTCTGTTTTAAATAAAATAAAATAAAATAATTTGGGAGGTTCTGTTCTTTGCAAGGTAAAAACAAAGACTAAATCATTAATTACATGACAAAATACCAAAACCAGTTTTGGAAAGTCAAGGGTAGAGATCTACATGTTTTGTTCCCACTTGACAGATCACCAGCTGAAAAACATTTTACGTCCAGTGATTAAATCCAAATGTGATAGCATCATATGTAGCAGAGCAGTGAGTAAAGGAGTCTGAGTCTCTTTGGTAAAAGCCAGACTTCAGACGAAAAAAAAGCCTGGTCATTTTTTTCTTTTAAATTAGGGAGACAGAACAACAGCAAATGAATATATGAAAAACTGTTCAACATTACTGCTCATTTGAGAGACCCAAATTAAAACAACACTGAGATTTCATTGCACTCCAGAAAAAAATGGCTATCATCAAGAAATCAACCAATAACAAATGCTGGAAAGGCTGTGGGGAAAATTGTTGCCTGGCTTCATTTTTAAACCTTAAAGTTTATTTTCTTTACTATGTTCCCCCTTTCCCCTTCTCCTTCCTGAGGGCACCTGAGGGATCATCTAAGGATGACTTTCAAAATGTGAAGATTTGGACAATGTACATGTCTATCAGCTCTAAAGTCTCTGCTCTCTCACTCTGAAACTCTATTTAACAGAACATAACAAGCAATGCCAACTAAAATCCTGTACCTAGATTCTTTTCTTTAAATTCATTTTCATTCTTTATCAAAGTCATACGCATGGATAATTAAAAATTCAAACAATACTAAAAGGTTTCAAACAGTTGTCCCTTAACAGCTTCCTTCTTACCTGCCTCTGTAACTAATCATAATACAATGCTACTTCTAGGAGGCTGCTACTTACAAGTGGCTTAGCTGTTAACTTTGATTTTTTTTTCATATTTTAAAATATTAAACCCTCAAACATTGCTAAATGACAGGGATACATTCTAAGAAAGGTGTTCTTAAACAATTATGTTACTGTGTTAACATCATAGAACGTACTTACTCCAATCTAGATGGCGTGGTCTGCTACCCTCGGGCTCTGTGGTGTAGCTCAGTTCTTCCAGCCTGCAACCCCATGCGGCATGATACCGTGCTGAATATCACAGACAATTAGAGAACACCAGCGTATACTTGAACCTAAACAAACCTAAACTAGAAAAGGTACAGTAAAAACACAGTATAAAAGACAGAAGAAGGTACACCTCTACGGGGCACGTCAGGAACGGAGCTGCTCTGGGAGAGTGAGGAAGTGAGGAGGGAGTGTGATAGTGGGACCTTACTGTAGGCTTTGTGAGTACTATGCATGTAGCTTACACTACATTTATTTAGGACTATTTTCCTTTCTCTAATGATAAATAACTTTAGCTTATTGTAACTTTTCTTGCTTCCCAAGCTTTTCATTTCTTCAAACTTTGGGCTCTTGCAGTAACACTTAGCTTAAAACACAAACCCATTGTATAGCTGCACAAAACTTTCCTATTCTTTAAGCTTTTTTCTACTAATTTTTTGTGTTTTCAACTTTATGTATGTTTCGTTAAAAATTTAGATGCGAACAGATGCATTAGCTTAGGCCTACCCAGGACCAGAATCATCAGTATCTCTGACTTTCACCTCAGACCTTGTCCTACTGGAAGGTCTCCAGGGACATTAACCCATGTGAAGATATCATCTCTGATAAGAATGCCTCCCTCTGGAATGTCTTCCAAAGGACGTGCCTGAGGCTCCTCTCAAAGTGGTGCCAGTCCTTAGAAATATGTCTGTGGGGTTTTGTTTCACTTTTTCATCATATATTTGCTTGTGAATAGAATGCGCCATCAAAATTCCTATTGCTCAATGAAACCTTTAAGTGTTGGGGGTCATGCATTTTCCAACATTTTTAAGGAGCTTGTTGAAGTCTGCAAAAGATTCTATTAAATTCTCCACTGTGATTTTCTTTCTCCTCTTCGATAGCTTCCTTTTCTCTCTTCTCTTCTTTAGTTATACATTCCTATTACAATTCCAATAAATCTTCTTTAATTGGTTCTCAGGAACCACATCCCGGAGCTCTGCAATGTCATTCCCTTCCACACCCAGGCTGAAGATGTTCGCTACTGCAACCGCAACCTGGTTGACCTTTTGTAACCTTCTCATCCTTGGCACAGCCTTCAAAGTGATGCCAAACCTCTTGAATGTCTTCTCTCCAGTGTCATTCACACACTTCTTGGTGACATCTCTCCAAACCCAAGCGAGATTCTTGATGTAGTCATAAAGGTTATAATCTTCACAGAATTGCATCAGTGCCTTCTTGCTGTCTGCCTCCATTGCTTTAATAGTCTGAGATGCAAAGCAGAATTGCATCAGTGTCTTCTTCAGTTGCTGTAATAGTCTGAGCTGCAAAAATGTCCTCCTCCCCAGGCAGTCTTTAAAAAAGTCTAAAACACTCTGAAAACTCCTTGACCCAGTGATTAGAACAAAGAGGTGCTGTTTGCAAGGAAAAACACCATTCTGATACAGGGATGAAGATCACCAATAAAAAGAGCACATGTGGGGCATTACCAGCAATGAGCAAAATCTTGAAAGATGTGTTATTCTCCAGGCAATAATTCTCTTTTTCACTGACATACCATTAAGGAGGGTATAGGTGGGCCACCCACGACCTCTTAGTGTCCCTGTGGTTCACTGGCATTGTGTGTTTCCTGATAATGTCTTAAAGTTGTGGGGTTCTCAGAGGGATTGTGCTAGGTCACAAAAGGATCAATCTGAAGCCTAGAGCATTGTCACCAAGGGATACTGCTGTCCTGTCCTTACAAGCCTTGAGACTGGGAGTAAGATTGGCCTCCTTAGAGATGAAAGGGCTTTCAAGGCATCTGTTTCCAGAATAACAAAGTTTCACCACAGTAAAGATTTGCTCTGTTAACTAATTTTTTCTTCACAGCTTACTTAGTCCCCCAAAATCCTGCAGCTGTCTTCACGTCGACATTTGCAGACTCACCCCTCACCTTCACAGTATGAAATGAGTAAGTATTCTTGAATCATTAAATCATCCACAGCTAACAGTAAATTCAAAATTGTAGTCAGGTCAGCCTTTCATTTCAACACTGCAAATGAACCTTTTACTTTGGTCGTGATTATCATGGTGCTGACAGCAATATGCTTTTGTGTCTGGTCTTTAATCCAGGTCATTAGAGTTTTTTTCTCTACCTCTGACATAGGACCTTCTCAAATTTTTGTTAGTCCTGTTGCCTGCAAGGAAGCAGATCTGTAACAGTGTTTCAGAATTTGTTCTTCTTTAAAATTGTAGCTGTGGTGGGGCGGGGCTTGACTGACAGGAGAGTAATGACCATCACTTATTTTCCACCTTTGTAGTCCTTAGTCCTTTTAATTTTGTTTCCAGGTCAATTTCTCAACATGTCCTCTTACTGGCAACATTAGCAGTACATTTTGTGTGCTTCAGGGCCATAATGGGCAAAACAGTGTAAAATTAAATCAAGCACAGAGAAAATGATCAATCAAGAGATGTGGCAAAGGCAAAATATGTGAGGCTGCTCTGACATAATCTGGATACTGTTTTACAGTCAACATTTGTTCCAGTAACTAGGAATAGTATACACTTAAAATAATAAAAGCATACCAAACACATAAGCCAATCACATAACCACTTATATAGCCATTATCAAGTGTTATGTACTGCCCTTGGTTGTATGTGCAGCGCTTTTATATGGCTGGCAGCTTAGTGGATTTCTTTACACCACTCTCACTACATGCTTGTGAGAAATGCATTGGGCTATAATGCTATGGCAGCTTCTACAGGATTAGCTAATAAGAACTTCTCGGCTGCACTGTAATCTTTTGGGATTATCTTAGTTCATCACTGACAAGGAAAGGCAGACGCACGTCCCTGCTTATATTTTCTGTTTACTGATTTATCCATTTTAAATGGTATCTATTTGTTCATGTATAATGTAGATAATTTGGATTTTTAAATTATCTTTCACCCTTCCTTTCTCTCCGAATACAGTTATTGCACTTGTTCTACCTTTACATAATAAAAGAAATAATACATACTTATATTATAATTAATGCTTAATTGTTATAACTGTTTGTTACTGATGCAAACCATCTCATGTGATTATACTTTCTCTCTTGATGATCTTTTATTCCTTATTGTACACGGTCTCTTCCATTTTCTCCCAAGTTGTCTATGTGTATGTATTTTGGTCTCTGTCTTTCATATTAAAACTTTCTGTAAATGTCTGGTGACATTTGATTCTGCTCATACTGAAATGTGTAGTGTTAAAATCTGAACTGAAACTCTGTGAGTTGTGTGGGTTTGCCTGATTTATATTGAAAAACCACTCAGTGTCATTCAGGGATCTCTCTCTCTCTCTCTCTCTCTCTCTCTCTCTCTCTCTCTCTCTCTCTCTCTCTCTGTCCCTTTCTCTATCTAGCTCCCTCTCCCTCATTACTGTAGTTACTGGCATTTGGTGGAGTGGATGGGGTGAAGGAAGTTAAAGATCCTGCCTTTCAGCGTACAGATTGGCACTAAGTAGCCCTACTTTTAGACTCATGCCTCTCCTCCAGGTCAAGGTTCTCTGAAACTTGTGAACAGACTTGGCACTACCTTCTGTGTGAGTCTCAGCTTTTGCTGAGCTCCTAGGTATCTGTATGTCCAGTGAGTTCTGCGTCATCTGAGAGGAACTATCCCCCTCATGGCCAGAAGTAGCCTGTAGACTTTAGGTGATAGCTCCTTCAGTTCTGCTAAGTTGATCTCCAATCTTTCCTATACTACCTGCTGACATTAGCATGTTTGACCAGAAATCCTTTACAAGGAATGAATCAGGAATTAAAAACACAATCCAGAGACCATTGAAATGTATGGTATGTGCATAAGTTCTCGGGTAAGGTGCTAAAAAATGGCTGTTCCATAAAAAACTGGAAAAGCATTCTCAAAGCTGTTAAAATGATTCATACATAAAACTGTGGGAATCAAGTAAACACTATCTTTTTAATAAAATTAATTAGATCATTATGTATGGATAAAATATTTTAAATTTCTTGTGTGTATGCATGAAATAATCTAGATTACCCTTTCATGTTGCAGATGAAAAAGTGAAATACCAAAAAACCTGTAGCAGAGCAATCAACTGGGAGCAATAAATAAACTGATAGAACTATGAAAACTTCTGTTTGAACTTCAAAATTGATGTATAAATGCATAAAAATATGAAATAATATATACAGAGATTACCTTTTTATATTTAAGTTCCATTTTCTACAGAAATTGGTGTGATAAAAATCATTCCAGAAGAAATTAAGGATCAAAACCAAAACCCAACAAATAAAAAAGTATGAAAGGCATTTCTTCTAATGAGTGTGTTAGTGGCACGTGTACATACTGTAAATGAGACACTGCCACTTTTTAATTTCTGATTTAATAAACTGTGGCTTTAAGTAAACATAGAAAATATGTTTTAATCAAAAGCTATGTACATAATCATGTAATAAATTATGAAAACTTGGAAGCAGTATAATAAAAACTTTAAGCTCTAACATATGGTAGGAAAAATCCATCTCTTATAAATAGCTAGTTAAAATGAAGTTTAGAAAATTCTCTCTGAAATAAATAACAGGAAAAAGTTCTAAATCCTAGGAAATATTAATTAGGAAAAGAGAAGGGTTAAAATGATAAATGGTAAAGTATACTTTAGAAATAGAATATCCATTTTAAAGCACAAAAGCATAGGCTTTCCCATGAAATGCTAAACTTAATGTATGTACTGTACTTAAAGACTTTTTTGGTATTAAGGACTTACCATAGATAATAAAGATAGAAAGAATAATAATTTTAAGAAGAAGCAGAGGGAATCTCTGAGTTTTCTTATCTTTGTTCCTAGAGAGACTATAGCTCTCCTCCTTCTACACACCTCAAGATATCATCTTGATGCAAGGCACAGTGATTGGACATTGATGTGACAGAAACAGAGGACCCCTGATTGGGCCAACTACAAGCTCCCCTCACCATCCTGCTCCTGCTGATCAAATTTCCTAGACAGAAAGTGCTCCTTATAAACATGAACAAGCACAGCTCCTCCTTGTCCCTGAGTGGTCTTCTACTAGCCCACAGAATTATTCAAAGAAACCAATTGCATCCTCCTGCAGGAACCGTGGTGTGCTCCATCCTCTTACTATTAGAAAGCCTGCTCCCACAGCCTATGGCTGTTCATTTTGGTACCAAGTGCGATCCCCACGAGGCCCTCCAAGGCACACGGTTTCGTCTCCCCTAGGCGGTGAGTCTATGTGATCTCATTTGTCCAGTGTTGCGTGCCGTGCATTTAGTCTTCCTTGTCACTTGAGATAGGGAATTCTTTGATCCCCAAGAGGATGAATAGGAGGCAATTAAAAGAAGGCATTCCTTGGCTTGTGGCAGCATCACTCCAGCTTCTGCCGCTACAACCACATTGCTTCTTCTTCTCTGTGTCCTTTCCTCTGCCATCTGTCTCCAGTCTCCACCTGCATTTCTTTTATAAGAGCCTTGGCACTGAATTTGGGATCACCTGGACAATCCAGGATGATCTCTTCACTTCAAGGTCCTTCACTTAGGGCTGGGGATATAGCTCAGTGGAATAAGTGCCTGCCTGGCAAGCACAAGGTCCGGAGTTCAATCCCCAGTACCGCAAAAAAAAAAAAAAAAAAAAAAAAAAAAAGATCCTTCACTTAATTACACTAGAAAAGATACTTTTTCCAAATAGAGTTATACTCAGAGGTTCTGGGGATTAGTGTTTAAACATGTATCTCAACCCACTTGAGGGAACAAGAAGAAATATGTCATTGTTTCTTATCATATTTTGTTCTTGTTAATTTCAAGAAGTCATTGCTATGGAAGAAATCTGTTAGAGTTATTTCCATAAAAGATCTCTGAAGCCATTATAATTTGCGGCTTTTTGAAATAAATTTAAGTATGTGCATCCCTTGTGTTCACTAACAAAAGCAGGTTTCAACTAAGATGCTGAACATAATCAAATTGTAAGCATTGTCTAGAACACTATATTGAGAAAAACTGCGAGTTGCGTCTAGTCCAATAGGGAAGAATTCTGTGATTGATCAGCAGTGCTTCTCAGGTGATGGAGAGGGAACAGTGGAAAACATGCCATGGGTTTTCAATGTTCAAATTTACGATCTCTAATCATTCTTGCAAAGCAATTCCTAGGTAAGTTCAGGGTCAACTACTAATTAAGTCAGTTTTTTTTTCCCTAAAAGTAACTATTTTGTTAGTCAGAGTTTGAGCAAAAGGCAGAATTGGAAGAGATATTTAATAAGGGGTATTTATTTAGGGATTTGACCTTATACAATTGTGGGAGCTGGATAAGCAGTTTATGGGAGGTGGAATTCTGTCTGCGGAGCTACAGTCTGAACTCTGCAGGACAGAATGAAGGGGTGGGGGTGAGGGGACCAACTGAAACCTGAGAGAATGAGAGCAGCCCGTGGGGGTAGCCTGGAGCCTGCATATGTCTTGCTGACTCTGAGCCTTCAACCATGATGGGAGAATTGTCTCCTGGAAATGTTGGTGTTTGTGACAGTTAATCACTGGGGAGGACTAGGATGAGGAGCTAGGTATCGTGCCCGAGCTCTCATGCATGCTAAGCACATGCTCTACCACTGAGCTTGTCTTCAGTCTCAATGGTTAACTTTATGAATCAACCTGACTAGGACAGAGATAGCATTCTCTAGGCTCTTCTTTCGGAGCCCCTCTTTGGAATCATCTTTATTGTCCAATTTCTGCCAACATTCTCATTCAAGGAACCTACATTTTTTCCCCTAACATGCACTTGCAAACTTCTCCAGTTTCAGAGCCACTTTCATGTTTTTAGGTATTTGTTACCACAGCAACCGTCTTCTGAGTACCAATACCTGTATTAGTTGGAGTTCTCCAGAAAAAAATAGAACCAACATGGTGCGTGTGTGTGTGTGTGTGTGAGAGAGAGAGAGAGAGAGACAGAGAGAGACAGAGAGAGACAGAGAGAGAAACAGAGACAGAGACCTATTTTGAGACAGAGAGAGAGAGAGAGAGACAGAGACCGAGACAGAGACAGAGACCTATTTTAAGAACTCAGCTCATGTGATTGGGATTCTTGGTTAACTCCAAATCTGTAGTATAGGCTGACAAGTTGGAAACCTGGAAAGAGTTGCAGGATTCCTTCTTCTTTGGGGAAAGCCTGTCTTTTTCTATTAAGATCTTTAATGATTGGAGTTATTATTACATGATGTAGGATAACTTGTTTTTTCTCAAAACTTACTGCTTGATTTTAGTGTTAATTTCATCTAAAAATACCTTCATGAAAATATTTAAAATAATGAGAGATTTAAAATTCAGGACTAAAAAGCTTACAGATTTATTAACGTGCATGCAGAAAATTACAGGAGTGTGACTGCTCCTAGGGTAATATTTAATCATGGCCTACCCTAGTCGAAACAAAATTAACCATCAGAGTGATTTTTGCTTCAGAGCTTCTCATTAGTTTAGCTGAGATGGTCAGACCCGTGGTGCAGGCTGAGGGTCTCCCTGATCAATTTCAATTTAAGGTTCAGTGCAAATGAAACCTTGAAAATGAATCTGGAGTCCTGAAGGCAAATGAGGTTGGCGGAAAGCATTCTAGGCAAAAGGACCTCCGTTTTCCCTAACATGCAGTCTTACAGGAAGCAGAAAGCAACACAGTGAAAGAGACCATGCAGTCAAGTACTTCACAAACCACCTAATGTAGCAGGTATTTGGCTTGTACAGAAGCCATTTGATGACAACAATACTATGGACATTCAAAGTCCTGATATCGTAACATCTAATTTATAGACTGCATGGGAATTGCATCATCCACTACTGTTTATTCTTTTGCCAGCTGAAAATATTACTATGTTTAAAAGAAAAATAACTTTCTTACAAGAGTGACTTTTACCAAGGCAGGCCTAACAAGAATTGCCAATAGATAAACAAAGGAAAGTAGCATGAAGCAGGGAGGAATCACCAGAGGGAGTTAATGAAATGAACCTCATGGCGTCCACGGGTTCTTCAGAACAGGAAAGGGCACAGCTTGAAAATTTACATACACTGGAACATTGAGTGTTATTTAGAAAAAAATCCCATGTTCATTCCCTTTCCCTCCCCTCCCTCTTCCTCCCCCCATCTCTTTATCTCCTTTCCATTCGAGAAAGATTTATCTCCAAACTTTCTATTAAATATTTTTCATGTTGTACTTTATTTATTATTTGGGTTTGGCATAGAAGAGAAACCATACAATATCTAAACTTGTGTCTCTGACTTACTCCACTTAACTTTGTATTAAGATCCTTAGTCTTAGTCTCAAGGTCCATTAATTTGTCCACAAATGACTCAACTCTGTCCTTCATGGCATATTGGCACTCCATTGTGTACAAATACCAAATTTTCTTATCCATTCATCTGTTGATGGACATATGCTTCCAAGATTTAGCTACTATGAAAGGTGCTGCTACAAACATTGGTATGTGGGAATCACTGTAATATGATGTTTTTACCTCTTTGGGGAAAGTACCTACTAGAAGAGCTGGCTCAAATGGAATTTCTAGTTTTAGTTTATGGATGAATCTTCATACTGATTTCCATAGTGGTTGTACTAGTTTACAGCCTCACCAACAATATAGAAAGTTTCCATTTCCCCCACATCCTCTCTCACATTTCTTATTATTTGATTTGACAATAGCCATATTTTTTTGAGTAAGGCAGAATCTCAGTGTTGTTTTAATTTGCATTTCTGTGATGGCCAGAGATGAACATCTTTGCATTTCCAAGTTTGTTTTCCTTCAGTTCATCTAATATCTCAGTGAGGTTCATTCTTCCTCACCCCAAAGAACTTGAAAATGATGGTAACTTCACCTACGAGAAAAGTCATGTGCAGCTGAGGATGTAGTCAGTGGTGAAGCACTTGCCTAGGATGTTGAAGGCCCTGTGTTCAATTCCCAGTACCAAACCAAATGAAATAAAACATAAAAAAGTCCTGTAGCCTTTGGTGCATGCCTAAAATCCCAGCTACTAGGCAGGCTTAGACAGGAGGACTGCAAGTTGGAGGCCAGACAAGGCAATTTATGAGACCCTCTTTCAAAATAAAATAAAAAGGACAGGGGATGTAGCTCTGTGTTAGAGCACTTGCTTAGCACATGTTAGGGTTTGCTTTTATATCCAGTAGTCAAAAAAAAAAAAAAAAAAAAAGAGGAAGAAAGAAAGACAAGAAATGAGAAGGGAAGAAAAGAAAGAAAAATCATGGGAATACTTCAGGATAATGTATATTAGAAGCACAATTGAACCACAGCTGCAGGAAATTTCTGCTCTGAAACTTTAGAATCAATTCACCATCCCAAACCAAACAAACAAAAAACCTCCAAGAGTGCCAGGAGCCATACTATATCAAATTGACCAGAGGTGGCTGTTTCTGGAGACATCAAAAGAGACAGTTTTATTAAACAGTATTAGCGTGAGACTTTTCAGCCCATCCGACAGTCATATTCTTACAGTAATTGAGTTGGCATCGCTTTATTTGTTTTGGCTCCTGTGAATTTCAGTGATAAAGTTTTGGTTTTCAACACTTGATGGAGATGAGGTTTTTGTCTGGGGCAGTCAGAGTAGGAGGCGAGACTCAGCAGACCCCTGACAGACCCCGTGACACTGCTTTCATCTCTTCCCAGCGTCCACATATGCCCTGCACCAAAGTGAAACCTTTCTAAAGAGCAGTTTTGATTGTGTCCTCGCTTAACCTGATTTATATAAATTCAACAAGAATATTAATCAGCTGTTTCTAATAGAATAAGGATAAACCAAAAGGATCCAAAGTATCACATAGCTGTTCTTAATTGCCTTCTCACAGTGGTAACTTTTGAAGTTGTACCATAGCATTATGGTCTCTTTCAAATGAAGCATGGCCCTATGTGTCTAGTGATTTAATGTACTTTCCTCAAATTAGTTGCCGTAATGGTTTGATTATAGGCTGCCATATGTTTTTAAGCTAAGTTTGGAAGGTGCGTAGGTTTAATTGCTGGATTTCATTTATTCATTTGCTTAAGGAATACATGGTCCTCAGAAGAAAACAAAATAATAGATTCAAAAGAAAGGCCAGATAACATCATTAAAAAACATTAGCAGCTTCTGTTGCCCATTGGGGTAGACAAGTTCAAATTCTGTTTCTTCTTGTTTCTTTTCTATCCTTTTCTTTGCAATTAAGAAATTTAACTATGAGCCTCAGACATTTCTACAAATGAATTTTGAATAATTTAATCCTCAGACACATAGGAGCAACACATAATTGCAAATGAAGCATTAAAGCGCAAAAGAGGAAACTGACAGTTCAAGTTATTTGGCAACCAACGTGCAAAAAGTCTCAAGCAACAGAATTATCCAGGTGAGACGCCTGAAAGCAGTTTGATAAACACCTTCTGCCAGGGCGAAGGCGATAACTGTACAAATTCAATAAAGCACATTATTTTCACAAGGAGAAAGCACACTAAAAGGCTGAGAACATTTTTGTCATTTGAGTATTTTATTTTTCCAGACAATTAATGAAAAGGAAGCATGTGATTATTTTCCCCCTTGCTTTACAAAATCTGCCAAGAAGTTGGAGATTAGCATCTACGATCGCTGACAGATCTCGGGAAGGTGAATGGAGTGATGTGATTTGTAAACGAGGTAATATTCTTTAACATTCACTCCAAGGAAAATAGAAAAAAAAAGAAAAGAAATGAATCATAGGTACTGACTTTATTCAGGAAATAAAAGGATAATCATCTCAGCAAAGGATAACAATCATGGTTTATCTCACTCCAGACGCTTTGGGGTTGAGTTTAGATTGTACCAACTGCAGCGATTCAAGCTCGCCCTTGTATTAGAGGCAATTTTGCAATAAGATAAAGAGTTAAAATAAGCTAGCCTTTTCCATTTCCTTTTGCCCCTGTTTGCCCAACTATCAAGTTATCAAAAGAGCAAAATAAAACTAAGACAGTCTCTTAATATGGGCATTTTATGAGATTCCTTTTTGTCATTATTCCCCTGTGACTGAGCAATTTTTTTGACAACAGTATTTATCTTCTGTGCAATGCCTGGATTCATGGTCTTATGCCATCCAATTTTGCTGGGAAAAAAAGATACAAAGAAAGTTAGTTTTGAAAGCCAATTTGTAACTTTTGCATTTTAAACTTCCCCCTCAGTCCTCAAATTCATTTCAGAGGTATTAAAAGACTGAATAATACAGTGCCACAGCTTAGCTTGGTGAACTGTAATTCCACAGTTTTAAAACTGTGAGGGGGTTTTGTATATAAGACACTTAGATACAGTAGATAAAAGAACAACATCAAATATTGGCAGATTTGATTGCAGATAAACAATAACATTCACACAAGCAAAGAGAAGATTTAGTCTTTATTTTAAGGAGATCTACAGGAAATCTTTGTTGCAGTATCACCAGATTTTTATTAGCACTGATATTATGCTTTAAAGACCTTTTACAATATATTTTACAAAAAACTTTCAGTGCCAATCAAAAAAAATGAATAAATAATAAATATAAATGAATTAGTAGAGAGTGAAAAAGTGAAAAAATTTAAGTGTTAAGCTGCTAATTAGAAATGTCATGAATAGTCAGTGCTAACGAGAGCCAGTTATTCAATAAACATAAGAAAATATTTCAACCTCATTAATGAACAAAGAAATACAAATCAACAGTGAGGCACATTTTCCTATTGAATTAGAAAAAGCTGTGTAATAATTGTTATGGTATGAAGTGTTCCCCAAAGACTCATTACTGAGGGCTTGATCCCCAATGAAACAATGTTCAGGGTGAGGCCTAGAGGAAGACTGGATCATGAGGGCTCTGACTTCATCAAATTGATTACTTGTTGCTGGGATCATAATTCAATGGCCTTATTGGTAGGTGATGAAAACAGGAGACAGGGCCTAGTTGAAGGGAGAAGGTCATGGGACCTCACTTTGTGAATTTTATTTGGTCCTCAGGCCCCTTTTTCTCTGGTTCCCAAGCAACCTCTTTGCTTCCTGGCTGCCAGGAGGTGCCACAATCTTCCATCAAGATGTTTGTGCTTCAACAAAAGTGTAAAAGCTACTGGGTCGGCCAACCATGGACTGAATCCTCTGACACCATGAGATAAGATGACTCTTTCCTCCTTTAAGCTGTTTCTCGGGTGGTTTGTCAAGGTGATGAAAAGTTAATACAATCATGGTATACCTTGACAATGACTATACCAAGCTGGGGACACTATGGTACATTCTAATAATTGTATAAACTGCCTTGATGTTTTTTGACCCTACAACACCACCAAAGATCAAGAGTTATAAAAATGTCTACTTCTGCTTTTTGGCTAAGATGATGGACTAGCCTGAGTTATGGGCTCCCAACCACTGAAAGCACATCTGGAGCAACTGTAGAAGTGAGAAGGAACCAGTACCAACAATAACCAGGAAACACAACCTAAGAAGGTGGAGGACTACCCTAAATAGTATGAGGGGTTAAATGGGTCAGCCCAGAGTGGAACGGCGGGCTGCTGAGTGCAGCAGTGGAAGGAGAGGTGGAGAATCGTTTTAAAGTGTTATTCTTGCTTTTCTTAGGGTTGTCTTGGGAAAATTACCGTCTACCTTACCATCCCTAAGGCTGGTGCTTGGAGAACAAAACTGAGGCAGCCATTTTCCTGCTGGCTTCAGGTATTAATGAAGAGAGATGATTTTAGCCTTATGACATTACTCTTCCAAACTGTTAGGTCCAGACTCTCAACCTCCTGTAACGCCAACGTTCCTGTTCCCCTAAGGGCCAAAGGTAGACAAAGCCTTGATGCCCTTCAGGGGAGTAGCAGTGGTTTCCTTGTGCCCAAGATTCTCTCCTCTTTACTCATCTTTTCTCCTGTTTAAATCTCTCTGAACTCACAAGACTTTGGATGTCCACTGGTGTTCATTACCACAGAGACTAGCAGATACTCCTAGAAGAATGTGAGTTCAGAGCCCCAAACAACTAACAGCTGATGACTTCAACTGTCACGAAAGGAAAAGAGTAAATAATATTTAAAATATTAAAATAGAAATTTTCAAAACCTAGGTAGGATAGATTCAGAGAATGATTGCTCACAAGCAAGATAGTGAAGTAGAGAATTAGAAAAACCTCCCAGAAAACGGCAAGACATGCTGAAAACAAAAAAAGAAACAATGAGAAATTTAGAAAATAAAGACTAACATCTAGAAAACTGGAAACCCAAAAGGACAAAATAAGTTAAAATGAAGGGAAGGAAATAATTTAGGGAACAATTTCACATAAATTTAAAAAAGATGACAGGGTTCAGATAGAAAAGAGAAATAAAGAAATAGCCAGAAGTAATAATGAAGTTTAGGAATATCAAAGATATTAAAGACAGGGATGGGGGTATAGCTCAGTGGTAAAGCACATGCTTTCATATGCAAATCACCATGTTCAATCCCCAGCATCATCAAAAACAAATTGTGAAGAGAAAGCTGGAGTTGTAGCTTAGTGGTAGAATACTTGCTTAGCATGCATAAGACCGCAGGCCATGAGATGCAAACATTAAAAAAATAAACTTTTGTAGAAGAAGAACTTTTATAACTAGAATTTTATGAATAGTTAAGTTGCCAATCAAGTTTGAAAGCAAATTAAAAACATCCCCACGTGTGCAAGCCTCAGATGGTATGCCACACAAAGACTGTTACTGAAAACACTTATGGAGAAAGAACAGAAGGTCTAGAGTCTAGGGTCAGAGATATGGGAAGTTTGAGTGAGCAAATTGCTTGTTAAAGCCTATTGCTTCTTTGAAAGCCATGAACAAAGACAATTAAACAGTACATTAAGAAGTAAAATTAAAATTCAAGATACCTTCATGACAAGCAGGAAATGAAGTAGGGAGTACTGCAAAGACACAACAGTGTATTACATGAAATTTTGTTGTTGGGATTAAGCTACTGGTATTGATAAGTTTATAAAATTGAGAGGGCTAAATAAAATAAATAATAATTATACGTTATAACATTTAGATGAAAAAGTCATTCAAATGTCATAATAAAAAAACAAAGAAGATAAATAAAAATTAAAAGTAATTAATGGTAATGCCAAAAGACAACATTATAATGGGCCTAATTGGCTTTTATGTATATAGAATGGAAACTAGAAAATGACCCCCTCTGCGCCATTGTACCAAATGGTTCCCGCTGAGCCATGGTACAAAATGGCTCCCACTGGGCCATGGCAGCACAGTGGGTTCTATGGAAACAAAGAAACAGAACACTGGTCATTAACATCAAGTTACTATGAGTTTCTTTTTAGTAAAGATTAAAACAAAGAGGACTTTCTTATTTGCTTACTCAGAGCGGGATCTCTTATTTTCAGAAAAAAATTAATCTAGAGTCTATCTGGCATTTTAAAGCTTCAGTTTGATTATTTGGCACTTACCATAGGTGACTCTGTTTTGACCCACCTGGTATGTTGGGGTCTGGGCCCAGCACAAAATAGTGGAGCCCCCTAATTTCGTTTAACAGTAGTATTATGATTTATGTCAAGATGTTCCCCCCAAAGCTTCACGCACTCACAGGTGGGCTTTTGGGGAGGTGATTGAATTATGGGAACTTGACATTTATCTTGGTTATTTTTTCTCATTGCTGAGGCAAAATATGTGACACCCAAAGCTAAAGGGGAAAAGGTTCGTTTGGCTGACAGTTTGTAGAGGTTTCAGTCCATAATCAGTTGGCTCCAAGTCAGGTTGCATTGGAGAGGAGAAACATTTCATGCTTAGCACAAGGTAGCAGAACAATAGCTCTCTCTATCCCTCATCCTTTATCCAGGCTACTCAGGGTGGGTAGTGCAATGGTAAACAGAAGTATCAAAATAACACCCAGGATTTGGAGGCAGATTTATTTAACATTGAATGGGTACTGACTGGGAAACAGTTGTTCCTCAAAATGTCAGACCCTGATCTCCTGTAGTCTAGAGCTTATATGGGATAACCAAGCAGGAAGTACAGAGGCGGAATGACTTGTTAATTGGGGATTGGTTCTTATGCACCACAATGCAGTCATTTCTAAGAGACAGAAGCACCACCTGGAACTGCAACAGGAGTTATTACCTGGGCAACTAAAGTATAGTAGCTCAGGGGCATTTTCTGCTACAGTAGCACTCACTTTCTTAATTCTAGCACCGTAGCACTGCATCATAAGTCAATCCTCGTATCACACGTTCTAGATCCAGCCACCTCCGGAAAAAGCCCCACCTGCAATCACGTGAGGTTTTGCGGGGGAGGGGGGGACATCTAGTCACAAACCATAACAATACTCTTCAGTGAATCAGCCCACTGATGAGTTTGTAGCTACCTGTGGTGTTGGCAGGCAAAGTCTAGTATAAAAAGTTGGGTAACTGGGGGTGTGATCTGTAAGGGTCTATCTCCCTTCCTTCTTCCTTAATTTTTTCATGCTTCCAGCTATCATGATCTGAGGCACTTCTCTGTCATTCCACTTTGCTATGTTGCCCTACCTTGGAGCCAGCTGACTGTGGGCTGAAACCTCTACCGACTGTGAGCCAAAATAAACCTCTTCTGTAAGTTGTGGGTGTCAAATATTGTCTTCCCAGAACAAGAAAAGTAACTAAAACAACAGATTTTACAGCAAGACATCTTCAAAGTGTCTCGTACTTGATATCTCTCCTTTTCCTTCTTTCTCTTCGCTTCACTCTGGTAAGGCTTCTGCCGTGTAGAACCACTTATCTGCCACCGGTGACCTCCAATGGGCAAAACCATTTGCCCATTTCTCAAGTTGAATTTTCCACACCTATTTCTTAATTGTTCTAATAAGCTGTTATAATATTTGCAGTTCACTGTACTATTCCTGGGTACAAACTCAACTCACACAATTCCATCAAGGTAAAAAAAAAAATGCATATCATCTTGACTGACACAATTTTTTGCCCAAGGAAAACGGTATAACTTCCACTGAGAACTCTGAACCTTGATCTTAAGATCAGAATGATAGATTCAAATTTCACCTCCTCTGGTGACAGTTCTTAAAAAGTTGGAATCTGAAGTGGCATGATTATACAACTCCAACACAGTTGGCAAAATTTTGTGTTAATTCTTTGTCTGTGATTCATGAGATATGGCATACTTAAATCACACCCTCTCTCCACTGTAGTTTGCTGACTGCACCAAACAAGTTGAGACTCATTACACACCGTCCCTGATGATCGGGTGGGCTGCTTCGCACGTTGAAGATCCCTGCCTGTCAACTGGATGGCACAAGGCAGCAGCTTCACTGTACTTCTTTTTACTACATTTTGGTATATGTGGGAGTACTTAGCATTTTGCTCCTCTATGGAGAAGAATTCTTAAATTCATATGGGAAACACAGATGTGTAACGATCTCTCGCATCTGGACGATTGTTGCACACTCCTACTACTATTGCTTTTTGTATGATCTGTAGTAAATGGTAAGAGCAGCATTTCAAAAATTTGAATCTCCAGTATTTCCCCCCAATATAGGGTGCCATAGAAAACAATACATACAAAGAATTAACATTCTGTAGACAATAGAAAAATTTTGAAACATGTGCTCAGAAACCCTGTAACATTAAAAAATAGTCTTTGTACTAAAATGAAAATTTACAAATAATTCAGAACTAAATAATCCTGAAAACTCTATTTGTCAATATTTGTACCATACAACTAAAGGAATACTCAAGAAGAAATGTATAGCTTCTAATAGTTTTATTTGAAAACCAAAAAGATTAAAAATAACTGAGGAATTAGCATTTGTAGTTCCAACTACCCAGGAGGCTGAGGTATGAGGGTTGTTTGAACCCAGGAGTTAGAGACCAGACTGGGCAGCATAACGAGATCCTATTTCAAAAATGAATGCATGTGCCCAGCCTGGGGGCACACGCCTGTAATCCCAGCACTCAGGAGGCTGAGGCAGGAGGATTGTTGCAAGTTCATAGACTATCCTGGGCTACAAAGTGAGCTCTAGGCCAGCCTGAACTGCATAGTGAGATCCTGTCTCAAAAAAAAAAAAAAAAAAGAATGCATGCATAAATAAATAAAGTCAATGGAAAAGGGTTAATTTTTAAGAAATGGGTTTGCACAATAGTACAGCTCTTGTCTAGTATGAATGAAGCCCTGAGTTCAATCTCCAGCACGGGGTGTGATGGGGAGAGTTCAATCCTCAGCAAGCAAAGAAAGAAAAAATAAATTGTACATCACCAAAACCTAAATATTGCAAATATCAAAGGATGTTATCAAGTAAATGAAAAGCAGCCTTTAGAATGAGAGAAAGATTTGCAAATCTGATTTCTATTGAGTTTAAGTATTCAAAATGTGTAAAGGAACTCATAACACAATAATAAAAAGAAAATGATCAAATTAATTAATTGATAAAGGACTTCCATAGATTTTTTTTCCAAAAGAGAATAAAAATGGCAAATGAGCACATAAAAAAGGTTCTCAGTATCATTAGTTCGTTCAGGAAATGCAAATATAATCATGTGAGAGAACTTCATAGTGTGAGTGTAGAAAAATATGGCAGGTTATGCAATAGTATCAGCATATAGGATAAGAATAGGCTAGTTTATGCTACAGTAACTAAATAAACTCTAGTCTCAGTGATTTAACTTGAGAAAATATTCCTCTCCAATTACATGTCCATTACAAGTTAGCAGTGGGTCTCTGGTAATTGTAATTGTTCAGAAATAAAAAAAAAAACCCTAAGACTTTGTGTCAACAAATACTACTATGATCACCGTAACAGTGGGGAAGAACATGATAATTACATATTCCTAAAGTTTCTGCTAACAAGTGACAAATAATTCTTTTATTTACATTTTATTGGCCAAAGTCAGACACATGACTACACTCAGTGCTTTTATCTCCAAAGATTTTCATCTCCTAATCTAGCAAAGCTGTGGTTATATTACATTGAAAAGAAGAATTAAAATTCCAGATAAAACAATATAAGCACAATATTTGGTCCATTTTTCATGCCTATATCTTGTAATCTGAGCAACTACTTTGCAGATAACAATATGCAATACATTAACTATTGTTTCTTTCCTATTATCTTGCTTTGAAATTTTGTATCATTGTTTTTCTTTTAAATAAAAAATAAAATATCGACTGATTTCAATTAGGATGTTAGAGATGCTTTGATCTTGGACTTACTAGCCTGTACTACTTTATGAAATAAATTTCTATTATTTATAAATTGTTCAGTCTGTGGGAATTTGTTGTAGACTAACACACTTTTGTACAGCCTCCAAAAAGAACACAACCCTGCTGGTAAGGATGCTTGTATCAGACATCTGAGCTAGAGGTTGAAGAGGATAAATTTAAGTTGTTTGAAGCTACTAAACTTACAGAAATTTGTTAAATCAACAGTAGAAAACTAATGCAACAGGAAAGGACAATCCCAGCACGTGTCTGGATGGAGGAAGATTTGGAAATCTTTGGCAAATATCTTTAATAACTACCACAAAAGGGAAAAGATAAAGCCACCATTATTGGCACAGTATATAATCACTTAACTAAAAAAGAAGAAAATGCAGAATCAATAGGAAGAATTTATGAAAAATGGGAAAGTTCACCAAGTTTGTGGGATACAACAGCATCATAAAAATTACAGCCCTTAAGAAATTAGATACCATTCATAATAAGAACAAATCTACAAAACAAATAACTAATTTATGCAAGAATATACAAGAACTCTTTGGGGAGAACTCTAAATCTCTAATAAAAGACATAGAAGACTGCCTATGAATAAAGATATTTGGTGCATGGGGCTGGGTGATAGTATGATAGGTTCCCAACTCCCAGTTGTCCACATCCTAACCATTGGAACCTATGGATATCTTATCTCACAGCAGATTGGACTCTATACTGTTTGATCAAATTGATGTTTAGCAGTCTAATTCTTAGATTATAGGAAACACTCAGAAATTGGGCATTCAAGGTCTCTTTAAATGAAGGGAAACTCTGTGGACTGAAAAGAAAACAGGTTTAGTGTTAAGATGGTAAAATTTGGCTCCAGGTCCCCGTCCCAACTCTTCACACTGTTTCTCCTCCATCACATTAGTTATCTATTTCTGCGCAGTGAAACACCTCAAAGTTTCGTGGTTCAAACCAGGAGTGCTTTATTATTTCTTATCTCTGTAGCTTGGCAGAGTGGTTCTGTTCTCACCTGTGGGCCACTCTTTGGGCTGCGTTCAGTTAGGGATGGCTGAGACTCTATCAGAATAGTCTCAGGATGTCATTCTCATGGGTTCATTCATCATTCAGTAACCAGACTGGACTTTTCCTGTAGCTGCTGAGTTGCAAATCTGCGACTTCATCTATGCGGTAGTGCGACTTCTAGGAGACCATCAGTGTCACGGTCTACCACACCCACCTGACTAGAGGATTATGGTGTTGCAGTATTGGACTTTTGTCTAAAGCAAATAGCCTCAGATGAGGGTGGGAGTTAATATTAATAAAGTGGTTAGATTCCAGCCGCCATATCCTCAGATTTTTTAATGTGCTGGCATCTAGACTTACTTTTGCAAGTAAGAGCTTGGACTATTCTCTGAGGAAATAAAGGAACCTAGGGAAAAGACCTAGAAAGTGATATTTTCTAGGGGACCAATGGAATTGAGTCACCAAATGGTGATATCTTTCTGCTATTATTTTAGTTACATCTATTAACTGTATTAAGGAAGAAATGTTTTGCTCTTAAGTACATATCTTAAGAGAAACTTTAGGATATTATAATCAATTGTTGCAATTATTATTTTTAATGCTCAATTTCCCCCAAAATTTGGCCAGTGAAGTCCTTGTGAATCAGCTCCTATGTCCCTTTGACATGATTCAACCAATTTTTGAGCACTTCTTTGCTTTATAAAGTGACAAAATGCTCAGTTCACCTTGCAGTTCCCTCCCCTGCACTGAGGTAACCCATTTCCTGAGGTATGCTGTTCCTTTAGGTGGAGAATGGAACCAGCAGCCCATTTGGGCATAGGTGTGTTTGTCATGATGAAGTTTCAGGTATTGCCATTGGGTTTTTGCAAGAAACTTTTGGGAGTAGCCATGCTTTTCTAAAAGTCTCTTCAATTACCCTGTAATTCTCAATAATACTCAATATAACATTGTTCCTCAAAGGCATCAGGATGGCTGTGAGCCAGGCACCATTGGAGCTAAACAAAGCTAGATGAGATTGAGGGGACTCATCTAGCTTCAACTTCAGTGCCACAGAACAACAGTGACTGGGGAAAATTTGTTTTCCATCTACCTTTTCTATACCACCTGAGTCACTGAACATAGTCCAGAGATAATACTTCTCCCAGTTATCTTCCTTCAGACTTACTTACTTCTCCCAGAGTGTTTATATAGGGTAATCTGAGAAAATATTTAAGGTGAATTAAGGGGCAGGCTGAACTGTTCAAGGGCTTTCTTAGTCTCCAGGTCTCAGGCTATACCAGAACAAACATTTTTGACCTGAGTAGGAGAACAGAAAGTCTCATTTTTTTGGAAGTGAACACATGCCATTTGTGTAAAGTCTGTGTGTCATAAAGATAAAAATATTTGTCATACCCAATGTAACTTCCTAGTTTCAAACTTATCCCAGCTCTGCTGAGCAGACAGTAGTCTTCTTCCACTCTGGCCAGAGTTTGCCAGTCTAGAAACTGTCCCTTCATCTGCAATTAGAGTCCCTTTCTCAGAACTTAAACCAAGAAGCCTAGGGGATCATTGCAGTTGTTATTGATGTAGTACAGAATTGAGTCTCATGGCTGTGTGTAAGGTGAGGAATGAAATAAAGTTGACTGGGAGGCTGTAACTATTGGACCAAGCTGTGGAAAGAATCAGTGATAAAGGAGACCACAGCACTGCTAAGAAATAAAGAATAGACATTCTTTCTGCATCATTCCCTGTCCTTGGAGTCTGTGAAGCCTCTACATCCTTGAAATTAGCTTGTTTCTTTTGTCTTTTGTACAGTTGCTTTGATTGTTCTTTATGACAGAAAGATCTTGGTTCTAACATTGTACAGCATAATTGAGCCATCTTTTTGCACTCTTTTATATAGAAAACTATTGTATTTTCAGCTATTCTATCTGTAATTATCAGATGAATAGGACATTGTCCAATATTTGCTGAGAAAAAAACCTGCTGTATAAAATGTTCAATGAATGGAACATGTTCCTTTTTTTTGCAATAGCAATATTATTTTTGCATATCTCTACCTCTCCAGCTAACATGTGGATCAATGTATGTATGAGCAATCCAACCATTAGGACCCAGTAACGCCCTGATCATATCACTCTCATGCAACGTGTCACATTACAGCATCTGCCAGAATTTGGTACTTCAACTCTAGTTGTACCTTTCATGGCGCTCACAGCCACTCGTAAGGTAAGAAAAGTAAATGTTTACGATTGGTGAGTCACAATACAATAAAAATATTAACTATGATAAAAATATGAAGGAATATTAATTTTAAAATGAGTTATGGAAGAAGAAATACAAAGAAAATGGCTTTGCTGGGATGGAGTTTGATCTTCTCCTGCATCTGCCCAGCTCTAGAGCTTTCTCAGTCAGCTCTGGGCCTGGGCACTGGGATCTTAAAGTCTGCATGAGGTACTGGATATAGTAGTAGACAGTGCTGTCTGCCACTCTCCACCCTTCCATCCTCACCATCAGGCTAGTGCACCCATCCTCCACTGCTCTGCAGGTGAATTGGTGACACCTCACAATATACCCTTCTGAGAATTGTCCCCTGTCAGCTAGAGCTGCCTCACCTGGAAATACTCGGAGTTACAGCTTCCCTCTTAGGGTGGCCCACGGCTGAAGTCTGGGTGACAAATAAATATAGCAGCCTGGCCCTTTCATCTGAGTTAGGATCCTTGTGGGGCCAAGCAAGGGTCTCATTTGACCTTAGCTTTTGCAAGGGCTCCATACTTCTTTCCTTATGCCTCTTCAGCTTACCTGAGGGTAATCTCTCAGTGAAACACTTGCATAGTGTTGCACAGGAATCCCGGCTCGGTTGTGTTTCTAGGGAATCTAATTTAAAATGCCTAACATTTAACCTGACCAAACAAAGATGGTCTTCTGCTTTGCTGCTGCTGGTAGCTTAGCAGTGGGAGGATGCGGGCTGACACCTTCATATGCGAGTAATTTCCCTCTGTGAGGATTTCTCTCCATCACATCACATTTTGACCATTTAGTACTTGATACTAAGGAAAGATAAAAAGATGGATAAATTGATCCAGATAAAAATAAACAAACATTTTGTGCTGGGGGTAAATCAAGAAGAGTAGAGGACTTGGGTAGGAGAAGGAAAGAGAAAATTATCAGTGGGAGAGATGTCAGAAGACTTTTTGGACCGATGTTTAATATTTAATTGCAAGTTGTGTTGTGTTGTTATAAAGAAAACCCTTCTTCTAAATCTTTGCCATAGATTCAATTTGGCAGGGAGTATTTAGCAGGGAAATAGAAAGTCAGGGTAGCAAAAATGCCCATCTCATACTCACCTCTTTGTTCAGACTCAGAGAGGAAGCAGCATCCTCACAGTGGGAAGTAGGCCAGGTGTCCTGGTAGTAGTGAATAGTCAAGTGAATAATGCCCCTTGGCAAAGCAGACAGACAATGAAGCAGCTGTGACATGAAATGGACTCAGGGCAGGTGTACGCAAATCCTTTATTCCGCTAAATTTACTAGAAAAAGATGATTCAGAGGCAGAGAGAGAACAGCTGGTATGCGGAACACACACACACACACACACACACACACACACACACACACACATTGTGGCCTCACAGTCTTTAATAAAATTCTAGCAAAATGGAACACAAAGCATTTAAATTTGTAACACAGTTATATAACCTTTATTTGGCTTTTCTTTCCCCTTCTAGAATAGACAACATCAGTACCTATTAGTGCTGGCCTTGGGAAGATTAAGTGCTTTTAGAAAATGTGCCCTGATATAAACAAAAGACAAGCACAATCTGGTAACTGAAAATGGTCTTCTAAGAGAGGATACATGTACTTTTCCTTTCCTCTTCTAAGGCCTACTGATTTTTCATATGTCATCTCAAACATTCATCTGCATGAAGTGTCTACTAATTCCTTTCCCACCAATCTGATCATTTCTTTCATCAAAGCCATCTAAAACATATTGTATGCAGAGTTCTTAAGTTAATATTAAGTTTTGCTGTGTTTCATAGTTTTATATACAATTTAGACCAATCTGGGCAAATATACATTAACACAGAGACGTTTGAATGGCAGAATTTCAAGAGATTTTACCAACCATATGGAATTCTTCACTTTGAAGGAAGTCAACCCATGTGCCAGGCAAAGTCCAATTTAGAGAAAAGATTTTATAATGGTTTTGTAAATCCTCAAATACACCAGCTAATATGTGTATGGCATATATTATAAACAATCTTGTTGCTCAAATTAACTCATCTAATTTCCATTATGATCCTATTATTCTTATTTTTATATGAGACAGTTGAAGAACAGAAATGCTAAATAGCTTGCCTAAGTAAGTGGCAAATCCAGTCATTCACCTAGATCCAAACCTGTGCTTCAAACTTGTAAGCCATTGTTATGGTTTTGATTGAAAATGTCTCCTAAGGCCTCATATGTTTGAAAGATGACAGGATTATGGGGGCATTATAGATGACTTGCTGTTAGGAAGTGGGGTCTAGTCAGAAGGGGTAGGTCATGGGAGTGTGACCTGGAAGGGTAGATCTCCATTCCTGGCTGCTCTCTTCCTTCTCTGCTTCCTGACTGCCATGATGTGAGCAGATTTCCTCTACCCAGAGCCTTCCACCAACCATACCTTCCAGGCTTGGGGCCAGTCAACTATGAACTAAAAATGCAAGCCAAAATAAACTTTTCCTTCTTCAAATTGTTGGTATCAGGTAGTGTACCCCAGTGACAAGAAAGTGATTAAGACATATTCCAGTACCAGGAGTGGGGTTTTTACTGTGGTACTACCTGACCATGTGGTTGAGAAGTCTTTGGAAGTGGTTTTTAGAGGAGATTGAAAAGGTTAGGAGACGCTATCTAGAGAAGCCCTAGCATGCTTTAAGCTGAGCTTAATATGAGATTCTGCTCAGAGCTCAGCAGACTAGAATGTTGATAAGATGAAGATGATAAAGACCAGAATCACAAAGTTACAGTTGAGAACAAGGACTCCACTGGCCCTTTGACTCAAGGCCATATGTATTACGCTCTGGCAGAAAATTTGTCTACATTCTGTTCATGTCCTAAAACTTTTGTGGAAACTAAGATTAAGATCAGCAGACTAATTTAACAGAGAAAATTTCAAGGTAGTCCATCATTCATGTTGTGGCATGAGTAGTGTTGGGGGGCAGGGGTAGCTTTATATTGGGGATCAAGAGTAAATGGTATATCTAAGTGCTTTTAAGTTTCAGTGTCCCCAGAAAGGAAGCTCCTATAAAGTCGGTGGAGGAGTATAAAATTTTGGCCAGGAAAACTTTGTTGCTGAAAAGACTAGCACTAAAAATAAACTAAATACATTGTACCAGGACGATAGGAAGGATGCCTTGAGTGCATCCTGGGAACTCCTCAAAACCCCATCCTTTTCAAACCGAAGGATTCAAAAGTGAAAAACTTTGCTTTAAGAGGAGAGCACCAGGGTATCTTGCTCAAGAGTTGCTGGTTGGGGCACTGGTGCCCCCAGATTCCTTTCACAGTGCTTTTTCAGCTATATTTCTAGGGGACCTGGCTACTGCTCAAGAGTACCAGACCTTGGTATCATTCATGGGATCTGGTTTTACAGGTACGCAGAGCTGTAGGGCAGGGAGGCTTCTATTCTGATTTTATGAGAAGGCCTGGGAGGCCAGGAGTGTGTCCATCAGGGGTCAGTATATGAAGCTATGAGAACGAAGCTGAAAATGCAGTGCAAATCCCAGGAAGTTGAAGATGCCAGGAGCATGGATTGTCCACTGAAGAAGGCTGCAGACAGTGAGCAAGGGAACCCCATGAGAGAAACTATTGAGTTCTACAACCTGCGGTGCTATAGGAGTGCGACCACCTACCCAAGATGTTTGTAGTTCACATTTTTGCCCTGAATTCTGGACGCAGAACTATAGGATTTAGTATTTGCTCTCTTGGGTTTTTACTTTGGTCCTATTGTTTTCCATTCCCCTGTCCCCCGCCCCCTTTGAAATGGGAAAGCTTACCCTGTGCTATAGTATGTTCAAAGTGCTTAACTTTCTTTTTGATTTTTATAGGTGTTCTCAGCTCAGAGTTTGCTTTGGGTCTCAGAGGAGACTTCATACTTGCACTGTCAGCATTGCTAGAACTGTTAAAACTTTAGCAATTCTTAGAGATGGACTAAATGTATTTTGCAGAGAGAGATGCACATGAGCCTTTTTGAGTCCGGGGATGAAGTGTTTTAGTTTAAACCTGGAAGGTCCACTTGGTGATGGGACGATGGCAGAGCTACAGCTTACCTGAGGTTGGAAGGTGGAGCCTGGTCAGAGGCAGGTCCTTAGGAGTGACACCCAGAAAGGTGTATATCTCCGGGGCCTTTTCTCTCTGTTTCCTGGCTTCCACGGTGTGAACAGCATCCCTCTTCCCAGCCTTTCCACCATGACATTCCCGGCCAGCCATGTAAAGACTCACATTCCTGACACTATGTGCCAAAATAAATGTCTCCTTTTTTATGTTGTGGGTGCCAGATATTTTGCCCCAGTGACAATGACAGTGACTAAGACACTACTCTATTTTAATATTTTACATTTCTCTATAATGAATGAGACCGATTAGTGTAATAAATCTGTCATTATTTGCATTTTTTCTCTTCTTCTTTACTGGGTTGAACAACTACAAGGTAAGACTGAATCTTTATAATCCCACATCACTTTGGACAAGGTTCTGTACATAAAATATTTACTGAAGTGGAGAAACTAAAAACATTCGGCCCAGTGCTGATTCTGTCAAGGTATGCAGAAGAAATAGAGCAAGAATCAAGAAAAAGAATGAAAAGGAAATAGAGTAAAATTTTTAAAAGGACTGATTACAAAGGCATGTATTAAGGGACAGTGGTGAGGCACGCAGGGATGGTGTGGGATGAGATGTATGTGTCCCTTCAACATTCATATTGAAGTCCTATCCTTCAACATTAGGGTATTAGAAGGTAGAGCCTTTGGAGGGTGATTAAGTTATGAAGGTGGAGCCTTTATGAACAGTATTAGTGTCATTATAAAATATGCCCTTTATTCCCCTCTGCCATGTGAGCATTCAAAAAGGCACCATCTGAAACCCAACGGAGGCTCTTCCCCCAAACTGACCATGCCAGCAACCTGATTTTGGTCCTTCAGTTTCTACACCTCAGAAAAAATTTCTGTTGTAGACTATTCAGTCTTTATTACCTTATTATAGCAACCAGAATGGCACAAGACAAGATTAGGAAGAGCAGGAAGCTGTTACCTCTCCTAGGTCTGAAGGGACAAGAGGAGGAAGTGGATATGGAATCTGGCAAGAACTATAGCTGTAGAAAACACATGCAGGGAGGCTGCCAAGAGCTGTGAACCTGGGTGGGGGGACACAGCCTCTGCCAAACTGACCTGGCGGGGGAAAGTGTGAGCTAGAGGAGCAGACACCTTGATCTTTTCTCTTCTGACCTCGCTGGAATCCAGTGGCCAGGGCAGACAAGGCTGGAGGCTACGCAGTAGCGGAGTACATCCGCGTGCCATCATTTCATTCAGTACCTACTGGTCATTTGTATGGGCAAAGCACCAGACTCTGTAATGTGGGCAAAACAAAGATAAAAATTACATTCTTCCTGTGAGATGTGGCTGCTTACATTTTAGAAAAGATTCATAATAGGTTGCAGTTTTTAAAAAGGCTTTATTTTGTGAAGTTTTCCCAATAGTATGAGCATATGGTTAAAATAGGTTTGTAATGGAAAGTGAGAGTTTTTTCTGTTTTCCTCCTCCTACCAGTCCTTCTCAGAGACTGAATCTGTTTAATTCTGGAGGTAATCTCCATATTTCTAAAAATACCCTTCCAATTTCACTTGGTTGAATAAGTACAGACATTTAACTTCTGTCAGAGTATTTTTCTCTGGAAATTAATGCTGAAGAAAAGACCTGTATTTAATGATGGCTGCAAACCCCACCTCTATCCAATTAGTCAAATTTAAGGTCAGACACTCCTTCCAGACCTGCAAAGCATCCAACCATCAGTACCTTAAATTTTTGTTAAATTCAAGTTTTTGATAGTAATGTATTAATAGTTTTAGAAAGTCAATTTCTCTTATGCCTATAATAAAAAGTTCTTGCTCTCTATCCTATTCCATCTCTATTTTCTCTCCACAGAGCTATAGTTTTCAATCTTAACTGCTGCTTCTGATGTTTATCACTTATCTGTAAATATATACTGCTCACATTTACATAAAATATTCCTAGCAGTTATATGGATAATGTTACATTTGCAAAGTCTTTAATCTTCTATTTTACTTTATTTATTTTAGTTTTAACTCCAATTTCTCCATATCTCCAGCTGAGGTTTCCAAATGAAAATTCACAATAGAGCATAAAGAATGTATCTTCAGGCCCACAAGCATTTAACAGATATATCCATGAGATGTGCATCATTGCAAGATCAAATTAATGTTGTTTTAGGATAATTTAAGAAAACTTTAGGAAACTTATGATTTAAAGACAGACCTATATATGAGCATTTCCTCAAAAATTATCTTGTTCTCAGGTCCCTATGTAGCCATATATATGCCTTATTTGTTTTACCCTGTTAGCATCTTCACTCTGAAAATCTCCATATTTATTTTACAATCTGCCATATTAAGGTCATTTTCTACTCTTTTTTTTTTTTTTTTTTTTTGCTTTGTGTTTGTGACATCTTTCTCTAAGTAAACTACTCAGTCTCTTTAAGCTCATTTGGGTCTCATGTATTCTATAATGTACTACATTTACTTCTTTACAGAAATATTTATATACTCTGGATCTGTATGCTTTGTTCAACAAATCTGTAAGAAGAATATTATGTTCCAAAGTTGTTTTTCAAAGAACCAATTCAGTTCCATTTCTGAATACCATATTTCTCCATCATCACAAACATCCCTTTGAAAGCATTCTCTCTACTGAATGGTTGGGTACAATGTCTATTTTAAGCATATGAGCGAGCAAAATTATTTCTACATCAGACCAACTATTTAAATTACAGCTGAAAATCCTATTCGATTTCATCAAACTTCCCTAGAGTGGATTTGGATGTCTTCATGATGGAATGAGGTGCGGAAATGTCAGCAAGATGCCTCAAGAAATTTATGGTGCTTAGAGTGACACATAGATAAACAAATAAAAGTGTGGAGTTGAGGGGCACAATATGTGCTGCAGGGAAGCAGTGCTTGCAGAGTGTCCAGCGAGATCATTGTGGTCTGATGTAGTCGATGATGGTTTCACGGGGTTCTAATCAAAACTTGAAAACAAAGCTCCTTGAGCAGACGGTAAGCAGGGTGGGATCCTGTGAGAAAATGACAGCAACAAACTGAGGTCTCTGAAAAACACTGAAGATACTGACCTTCTTGCATTGAGGAGAGCAGAGGGAGGAGAGCTAGAATTAAACCACCCAGAGCATCCTCATGTAAAGCGCTGAGGATATCTTACTACAACGTCACACGCTATGTACCAACCACAAAGTTTAGCCACGAGAAAGAATTCCATGCTGTGTAGAAATACAGTGTTGCTGAAAGCAAACAGTTATCTTGAAGTCTGCAGAAGCCCAGTAAACTTGAAAGGAAAGGCTTACTGTCAGCATTTCTGTGACTCTTTCATAGCATCAGCCAGGTTGCTTTAGGATTTTATATCACCCAACTTTCCTTGCTTCTCCATCACCCCCGTCGCCTCACTGTTCTTATGTCCTCTTTTGCATTCTGGTCATGCTGGGGAAACTTCTGGAAAGACTAGGACAGTGTTTGGAGAGCCATTCAGCCCAGATTTGTGCCTGGTCATGCATGGTTCATTAGAGATTATGTTTATACCAAAATAGTGAAGCTCCAAGGGCTGACATAAAAACAATATAAATGTACCTTAAAGTGTTCCCAGCTAGTGCAAAATCTGATCAGCTGAGACTACCTAGAGTCAAAATAAATGTAATGGGAATGGAGAATGTAGGCTGAAACAGATCAACACACTGAAAAGCAATTTATCAAAAGACCAGTTCACTGAAAAACCAATTTGCTGAGAACCACCTTGCCAAATAGTGATTTATAGACTAGCAATTAGCTGATTGAGTAATTTACAAAAAGATTCATCTGCTTAATTATCAATACACTACTGACATCTTTCTATTAACGGTACAGTAAAATGGCATATATGCTCACTCTGTCAACAAAAGTCCAAATAAAATGTGGCTATTTTACTTTTCAACAATTACCCTAATCTTTCTGGTAAGCATAACTCTCTGCTGCTTCTGTCCTATTAAGTAGTATGGGCCAGAAGAATTTCAAGTAAGGATTTATCATTATAATGATTATTCCAATAGTATCTTTTTAGGTCCTGTCTTTTCAGGAAGTGTTTAGTCTTTTCCCTCTTCCCTGAGGCTAAATAAGATGGATTCTGGGGCCTTGGCCTTACTGTGTGCTTGAGACATGGTGGGGAAGGGGTGTAATCTCTCATATGTGAGTGGATTCTTGTGTTCCTCCCTGATTTCTAAGAAGACAATGTCTTCTGTCCAACTTGTCACTGCTGGCTATCCAAACTGGATTCACCAGAGGCCATCAGTCTGGTTTCTCTGGAGTAATCTTGTCCTGGTGCCTTAGACCCAGCTCTGCCGTTGGTGCCAACTCCCTGAGATCTCGCTATGTAATTCCATCTGGGCTCTTGCTCTGGGTCATGGTCCTGTAGCCATGGTTCCCACTATAGGAGGATCAGAGAAACAAACCTTCCAGACCTCAACTCCTTTATGTTCCACCACAGTCCACATGGGGACGGCCAGCAACTGTACATAGCACCAGGAGCGGAAGAAGACTTAGAAACTCCCACCACCATGTCATCTCACTACTTCTGACTTGACCTCCTAGCAGCCGTGTCCACTCGCAGAGAGGGCCATCATGTGGTTATTTTCCTGGGAATTGTGCAATGCAAGGGTCCTTAAGAGCTTTGTAAAGCCTGCAGCTTTCTCTTCAGTCAGTCTGGCTTGCCTTTCTTTGCTGGAATCTCAGCCCAGAAATCAGCAATTGGACTCTGAATATCTCACTTTGCTTCCTCTGATTTTGTTCTCTTCCCATCTCCACAAACTCCGTGTTTCTTCCTACGTTTTTGGATCTTCCCTTCTATTTTGTCCTTCCCAAGGGGGCTTTCTCACTTCCAGCCACCCTTCACTGAGTCTTTAATGACAAAATGACTCCCTGCCTGAGAACTCAATTTATCGGCAGAAAAGTAAAGATAACTGATCAGCTTCATGTTTTCAAGTCTTCACTTTTCATTCCATTTCCTTTCTAGTCTCCTCTCTCTTCGTCTTAGTTGAATCTGCAGGGCTGATTGCCTGTTACCGAGAGCAAACAGGAATTACAGCTAGAGTCCCGGAGGGAGGGAGACAAGCTGAGGTGGGGCCAAGTTGGAAGAGAGGAGCAAGAGGCCCTCGTCCAACTGGGGAGGATTTCACACAAATTCGTTAGCCACAGTCGTCACTGGCTGATGCAGCGATGCAACACAAGAGAATAAGTGAGTACAACACTCGCAGGTCCTAGCAGCGCTGACACAGCCCGTCTCCCCACAGGGTGTATGTGGAGATGCCATCTTGGTGATAAGGCAGAGGAGGAACAGCTCAGAGGCAGCATTTCCACAAAAGCTGAATAGAAGTCATTGAAACTGATGAGATGAAGATATGTCAGAATGCATGAAGATTAGAAAAAACAAAGCCATTTCAGTACATTCATGCAGCCACTTTAAAAGTTTATAGTAGTTCACTTTTCACAGATATTATCCAGTGTTTGGTGTCCTTTTTATAATAACAATTTCTGGATATTTTTAACTTCAGCAATTGTACAGATCACAAACATTAAGGATAATTTTTAATGAAGAGATTGGTTTCTTTCTTTTGAAGTGTTTTCCATCTTGTCTATTAGCTTTCTGAATGTGCTTAATTTTTCTGCCTAGGGTAGGACAGAGTGAGCCAGAGTCACAGGAGTTGCATAGGTCAGCTTTCCCATTGCTGGGGCATCACACCCAATCCCTGCAAGTTAGAGAAGGACAGATTTATTTTAGCTCAGAGTCTCGAAGGTCAGCTGGCTCCGTGGCAGAAGCATCGTGGCAGAAGGACATGGCAAAGGAAAGCTGCTCGACTCATGGTGTCCAGGAAGCAGAGAGCAGTGAAAGGGCGCCACAGAGGAAGGGGCGCGTGAGCAGACACAGCCCCCGAGGTCACTCCCACAGCGCACTCCCTCCGCCTGGGCCCCACCTCCCATCGCCCATTCAGCTACGATGGGGTTGATGGGGTTGCTGCCACCACCGTCTCACCATCATCTCTTTAGGAGTCTCCCAGCCCCATCGGACTGACACACGAGATGAGACTTCACCGTGGTGTGCGGGGCATGGTGTCCAGGGCTGTATTCTCACGGTTGTGTGTATACCGTACATGCCAGCACGTTTGCGCACACCCGCCTCCTTCTACTCACCTTTCAAGGACAAGGACCTCACTCTGTTTTATATGTCCCTAAGGGCCTGTTAATCTTTATAGTGACAAGAGAGTTTGCAGAGCAATGAAAGAAAAGGCTAGTCACTTGTGCATAATACGTCCAACTCTTATTAGGGGCTCAAATCTCTGAAATGTGAAAGAGCTTGGTTTGTTTTGCATTGCATTAGAATAGTGGAGAAATATTCTATTTTACACAAAATATCTTTGAGCTCTGCTCTTTGTTTGTCATTCTCCAAAAGCTGCCTTTGAAAAGAATATTAAAATGTCAGGGCTGTGAGCAAAGGTGAGCATTACAGCATTGCTTAGTGTGCAAAAGGCCCCAGGACCACAAAACAAACAAACAACGTTCAAGGAACTTTGAACTATATTGAGACTAGGTGAGCAAATGGTGCTGAAATGGGCTGTTGCTTTTGAATCAGCAAGAGTAAACCCAAGGGTTGTGTCTTACCTAGGAAGTAGCAGCAACGTTTTCCTCCCCCACTGAACAAAACGTAAAGCTAAGTTACAATTGCACAATTATTGAATAGCATTAAACAAAAGGCAGTGTGCTGGATGCCCTTTGGCAGAATTTTCACTGAACTGTTGAACAACCCAGGTGAACAGTGAGCGGGTCACTCATGTGACTCATTCCCAGATGTCCTGGTTTGCTTGGATTGAGGCTGGGAGCATTCCTAGAATACAGGACTTTCAGAGCTGAAACTAGGTGAGTTTCTGGCAAAACAGAATGGGTTGATCACTCTACTTATAAGAGAACATGACCTATAAATTTTATGATTTTTAATCCCAAGTCTCTGTTGGACTATACTAACCTGTGATATTTAAAGTAAATTTTTGGGTCTGTCAATAACTTGCTTTCTTTTCCCCTAAGCAGAGATGAGCAAGAAAGAATTTTGAAGTTTGGAAAACTGGCTCTACTGACTTACTAGCTAAGTAACTGAGTTAGCTATAATTAATCTCTGTATCTTATTATATAGAATGAAAAATCATGATACATTTGGGTTGTGAGGATTAAATGAAATATGATGTTTTGCATATTTTAAAATACTATGTAGATCTGACATATTATTTATTTGCAGACATAATCCTGTAGTAAAAATGGGATAATAAAAATACAAAAATCCATTTTCTAGTCTCTCATAATAAAGTTTCCATTTAATATGTTTTATAATTTAGCAGAATTAAAAATATTTGAAGGCACACAATGGAGTACCAAGTGTTATTGTACTGCCATCTCCAGGACATATTTTGAATTACACCGATATGTAATTCAAAATAGTTTTTCAAAAGCAAAATGTTACTTGTGCTTTAAATGTATCAGCAATGGTTATTACTGCTACTGGTACAGAGTGTGCAGGTCTCAGTAAAAAGTTTCTAGGTCAATCGATCACAAGGAATTGAGTAAAACGTGACTAACACCTGTCACAAGGCTATGCTTCTTGAAGAGGTTGATTCCTGGAATGATTACTGTTAAAGCTGGAAGGGACATTAGAAGCGAGTCCTTGCAGATGGTTTCCTGTCTGCTTCCCTGAGGAGAATTTAGGCTGGGGATTTAGCAACAGGAAGTGTAGCAGATTCCAGCCCTGGGAGATGTGCGGAAAGAGGAGCAAGGCGATCTCTGGAACAAAGGAGAGACAGCAGACTTCCAGGCTCTCCGTCTATGCACCATTTACGTGAACAAAGCGTGAGTGGGCATGTCAAACTATTATATCAGAGCTCATTCCTTTCTAAGCCTGGCCTCCGTCCGGGGTGAAATCAGAAATCAGAGAATCAGTCTGCCATCCTGGGAATAAGAGAGGTATGCTTTTTTAAAAAGCCACACCGACCTTTTGTTTCCTTTCAGTGACGTTTAGAGCTTGACAAAATTCTTCACTTGGTCAAACTTAAGAGTGGCTTCTGAACTTTCTCCGAGGCCCATCTGTGTGTGCTTTATTACAAAAATCTGGTTTTAGCAAAGAGCTAAATCAGTTTAACAAGAACGCCTTGTCTTTGCTATCTCTTCACTCTTTATATCTGATCGAGTTCTCATCCTCTACAGCGCCCTGGTGCTGTCTGATCACCCCGGCTTGACTTCAACAAACAGAATACTGCTGGCTTTCCTTAGCTGGCTCTCCCTAATCCCCAGAATTTCCTCTTAGTGGTTTTCTGTCCATGGACCCCCACCTCGCTCTTTGACTATAAAGTCTGACTTGCTCTTGTTGTAGAAGGAATTGAACCCAGACTCTCTCCCCTGCTGCAAAATTCACAGGTCCTTACACCTGTCTCATAGTTCTGACTAACGTCTACCTCACCATGCATTAAGAAGCACAATTGAACAATTTTATCTTTAACAACCTCAGAGCATGTGGCTGACTTTCCCCAAACACTTACTTTCTTCCCAATCTGTAACACTTCACTCCCACCTTCCTTCAGGATACACCAGCCCGCCTCTCCGGATGAAGGTGCTGAGGTCCAGCCCTTCTCGTCTTCTGCCTTGCTCTCTCAGGCTCTGGCTGCAGGTCAGTGGCATCTTGATTTCAGGACTTGAATGTTCTGCCGGGAGAAGGGCAAGTTCTCCTCCTTCAGAAGTGGGTTCAACAGTAACAGGACCCATTTGATTTGGTAGCTTCTGATTAGAACCAAACCTATTCCAAACATTTGGCTATGTGAGAGATTGGGTATTCCTCTTATTAACATAAATTGGGCCCTATGACTAATCTAGAGACACTTAACTTCATCCCTGGGCTGGTTTACACTACAAGGAATCACCCTTCCACCTGGGGGGGTACCTCTGACAGCCTGTCAGATTGCTTTGGAACATTGCAGGTTGGGGTTACAGATCCATGAGAAGGCAAAAGCCCTTTTTCCCCAGAGCAAAAGCCCTTTGATGCAGTAGTCACCAAACGGACGCCACCTGCACTGGATCAGAGAGCTCGACAACCTTATAGGTACCATACTAAGTTGTTGTGCAGTGGCTAAATGTGGTAGGTCCGGTGTAGAAAGTGATTTATGAAAATCTTCAGAAATATTCTTTCTCACACTCATTGGATTCTCATTCTTGCTAGTTAGTTGTGAGGCACAAAGACCAACAATAATTACTGGGGAACATATGGAGGAACTGGGATGCTCTCATGTTGCTGTTGGGAGCTTAAAGTGGTACAACCATTGCAGAAGACCGGTAATTCCTAATACGATCACACATAGAATATTCTGTGATTCAACAATTATCTCTCTATATGCATATCTTTACATATCTGTATGTATCTCCAAGGAAAATGGGTCCATATATCCACAAAAACACCGACACCTGACACATGAAGGCTCATAGCAACCTTATTTCACGAAAGCAAAGAACTGGAAACAATTCAGACATCCATCGACTAAATGATGCATAAATATACTGTGGTGTATTTAGATAGTGAGCTTCTTGACAATAACAAAAGAATAAACTTCTGATGCATGAACAACAGGGATGCTTTCAAAACATGTGAAGCAAAAAACATCAGACACATGAGTTCACGCTGCATGATTCCACTCACATAAATTAAAGAACAGGCAAAATTAATCTATGGGTACAAAAATTATTGGTTACCTTTGAGGAAGATATTGACTTTTAAAAAAGAAAGAGAGGACTTTTTTAGGGATGATATCAGTGTTCTTATAATTTAGTAGTGATCACGCATTAGTGTAAACAAATGTGCAAAGTTAGTAAGTAATATACATGGTACATTGTACATTTGTACTTTATACAAATTATGGCTCAGTAAGGTACTGCTAAGATCTCCTTCCTTCCTCTCCTTTCACTCCTCCAGTTAGAATTCCATTTGGGTTAATTGGCTCTTCTTTTCCTATTATCCCGGTGGGGTTAGGTCACTCTGGAGCCTCTCAGTGTGAGGAAGCTGGTGGGAGATGAAACTTTCAAAGGCCACCGCCTCTGCTTTGTAACTTTACTCAGGAGTCAGGCGGTGGCAGGCTCTTCACACGTCTCAGAAGAACTCGTCCACCTACTCCCTGCCTGTGCCCGGATGGATGCGGCTGCAGAAGGAACACAGCTGTGCTAATTTAGTCTCCTGTTATGTTTATCCCACAAATCTCAAGAGGGCTTTCTGCAAATCCTTGCAGTTCTTTTATATTTCATGAGTAAATTTGCTTTCCTACTTCCTAAGATTATCTCATACCTTAACTGTCTCTCTTCAGATCCAAGATAGTACCCTCCCAGCTAAGAACATGTTTCTCATTTCATTACGAAAATAGAAAATGATGTTATTTTCTAATTACCAAGTTGATCAGACTACCTGCATTTATGCTTCCACAAGCAGCCATGGCTCCTCCTGTCTTAATGCATTAAGTTATTCTCAGTACTGGCTATGCAGAGAATTTGAAGTGTTTGTGCCCAAATCCCACCCCTGGAAATTTGGAATTAATTAATCTGATATTGGACATCTGTTTTTTCTTTCTTTTCTTTTTTCTTTTTAACCTAGGGGAATTCTAATACACAGGGGGAAGTTAGAATGAGGAATTCAGAATGTCTGAGTTCCTAAGGACCATCCCCTCGCTTACAGAATAGGTCCCATTCCCTCTCACCTCCTCAAAACCTGGTTCCTTCAATGATCCCCCCTTTTCTCTAGATGACTGGTTCTTTTTTCATTACTCATACAACATGCAAATATGCTCTTCTCCTGTCTTATTAACACCAGTTCCTTGATACTACCTCTCCTTTGGGCTGCTCCCTTTCCAGCAAAATTCTTTCTTATAATTGTCTGTGCTGATGTCTTCTATCCCATAATCTCCAATTTCCTCATCTGCCCACTTTTATCTCTGTCCAATGTTGAAATCATCAGCATCTCACATGTTGGCAAACCCGATGAATTCTTTTTAGGCTTTGGCTTATTCTGCTTTTCAGCAACATTTAACACAATTTTTTTGAACACTCTAGGCTGGGACACTGTTGTCTTCTTCCTTACCAGTGCTTCTCCTTGGATTGGTTTGCTGGCATCTCCTCCTTTCCAAGCTTTAAACCCAAGACGACCCTCATCCTCCCTGGCTCAGTCTCTGTTCCTAATCTTCTGCAGCCACATTGTTTCTCAGGTTACTCTCATCCAGCTCCACGTGGGTGGTTCACACACACGTGTCTTGAACTCTCATCTCCTTTCTAAGTGCCTGGCTCGTATTCCATTGCTTCAGGATAATCACATTCACACAAATTCTTCCTTAGGATCTGCTTCTGTGAAGTCCAACCTAAAATATTGGGTATAGAAGGATCCTGGGAAGCTGAGTCCAATTCTGAGATAATTCACCAGACCTGTGACAGCAAGGTCTCTAGCCTCAACAGTAGGTGGAACACTGAACCATGACCCGTTGTAGCAGAACAAGACCTAAGACATTCATCCATGAGGAATCTTCCCACTATACAAAGAAGGGAATACACTGGATTTGGCATTGGAGAACTGGCAATTAAGAGGGTTGTGGAACTGGGTGGTGACTGAGAAGGGGAAATTAACAAACCCATGGTGATCAACAAATAATTGAAATCAGTGAGTGAGAGTCACCGGCTCTCTTGGGAAGATTTAAAAGGGAGCCTGGTCTTCCACAGCTGGAGGCCAGACACATCTGAAAAGATACCAGGCTTAACTGTGAGACTGGCAGAGTTTCACAGTAGGCTGAGTTCTCAATATCTTAGTTAGGGCCCCTTTAAAGATGCATATGTGGAAGGTAACTTGTAAGTGTTTTTGTGTGACCATCTTAAGTCTCCTGATTCTCTCAAACCCCTGGGCCTGCAGACCTGGCTGTTTCTACCTTGTGGAAGACAGAAACTCCATCCCCTCTTTGTGGAGCAATTCAGACACTTTGAATGACACGGGGACCCTACAAGACATGGGTGGTGTTCCTCAGGGTCTGCCTCCACTGTCTTTTCTAACTGCTGGATCGATAACTAGGGTCAGACCCACAGTGCATATCTGCTGTGCTTAGGGAGGGAGGTGAGGAACTGTACACCAAAGAGCTGACTCACATGTACGAGAAGCAACCAGAAGAGCACCCCTAGAACTGAATCCCAAGGCAGATGAATCAAGAAGTGACAAAATATACAGCTGAAAAGGGCAGTACTTTTTCATGACTCAGGATTTAGCACTTTTGTAAGGGCCTTGGAAGATGGCTTTTGTATGCTGTTACGATGACACTTGAAATTTGAAAAAAATGGTGATCCACTTTAAATAAAGGGGGGATCCCAGAACTACCATGGTGGCATAGGGAGGAAGGGATGAAAAGTCTTGGCACCCGCCTGCAAGTGCAAGGTCCTGAGTTTGATTGCCAGTACAAAAAAAAAAAAAAAAAAAAGGCTCAGAGATGTGGGAATACTGGAAAGGACCCTGGAAAACCACTCTGATTCTGTTCCTTGGGAGGATCCAGAAGACACTAGTTTCCAGGACAATAAAGAGCTCACTACTGCAGGGCAGCAGCATCAGCGAGGAGCTAGTGGAGTCCATCTTCTGCAGACTTGGGCTGACTGGTCTCCTAATAGCAGTGTGGGCGCTTGCACCCTGGATTGGGAGTCCTTGCAGCACTTACAGAATTTATTCAGCAGTGATCCCTTGCCTGCCACAACTCAGTCCTTCCCCCAAAGAGCCTGTTGTCCTTTTATTCAGGGTAACCAAATAATGGGGAAAGAGGAGTATTTACATATTTCAAGGGCTTTGGATACAGCATCTGGGCTGACGCTGGTATCTGGGGACACACCTCTGTTAGAGGAAGAACAAATGGTGTCCTGTCTCAGATCTTGATGGGCCAGCTACGTTCATGGATCCCCTTGGTAAATATTTTTTCCATTCCCAAATATATAATCAGAATGGACATACTTAGAAGGTGGCTGTACCACTACCCTGATTCCTGGACACTTGAGGACGATCTAGTGTAGCAAGAAAGGCCTAGAGCAAGTTCCTGAAAAACTTTTCTTTCTTCACCAAGATAAACATTGTTACCTATCAAGGAAAATAGGCAAGATTCTTCCACGGTGGTTCTTCCTGTATTCCACTGAATTCATCAGTTTGGCTCCTTCAAAACCTGGACACCTCATCACAAATTCAGTGAGTAGACTGTCACAGGGCTATCCAAGAGGCCCCGACGCTAGCTGCTGTGCTGATGAATCTTTGCCTGTGGTGGTTGACACAGCCTCATGTATGTAAGAGAATTTAACACAATTCCAAAGTTCCCCCTTAATTATAATAAAATTATTGTCAAAAACATACAAGAAATTTGAAGAGGATCAAGATTATAGAGATGCTGTGAGTTTCTAATAAAAATTGCTGTTTTTATCTTTCCACCAACAAATAAGAGTCCTTGGCAGAGGTTTTTCTAGGAGCAGGTAGGGAAGAAACACCTAAAAGATCAGGGTGAATTTTATCAGACAGAAAACATATGCATGTTTAAAAATCATCCATTGTTGTTATGAGCTCTTACCTGGTGTAAAAATAGCATTCTAAGTTCTTACTACATAATATTTCTTAGCAGCTCTATACAGATTAACTGCATGCCCTCAGGTGACCTTGTGGAACAAGGTTTCTCCATCTCTTGTAGATCTCACATGTCTGCAGCACTCTATGTTCTCAGGGTACAATATGTTTTTAAATCGCTGAGTACCTGGGTCATCTATAGCATATAACTCCATGTCCACAGATGATCTTTGGGACCAGATTTTTCTATCTCTTCACTATCTCTTACTGTGCCTGTGACAGCACAGCCTGAGCCTGTTGATCTGAGTGTTCCTTAGAGAGCATCACATTTGTCCACTGACTCAATGACATCATGTTAACTGGATTTAGTTAACTGGATTCCCAAAGGAGAAGAGGTGAACCTTGCAAAGATGAAGGGATCCGCTACATCAGTGAAGTGGCTGAGACATATTCTCCAAAGTAAAAATAAATTAGTGTCCCTTAAGCTGTCTATGAATATGAAGGAAATCTGAAACTTGGTCAGACTCTTCAGGCTTTGGAGGGAGCAGATTTCACATTTTGGGATAGAGCTCTGGTTCTTTTACCAGGAAGTGTTAAGAGTGCTAGTGTTAAGTGGATCCTGGAGTAAGGAGGAGTTCTGGGTCTGCAGCAAGCTTAGGCTACAGCATAAGCATCTCTATCACATTAGCCACATCATCTAGCAAGCCCTGGTATTAGAGATGTTAAGTGATATTATGGAGACTCTATTAAACCTCAAGAAGAAAATAATAGCACACTCAGGGTACTTAGGGCTTTGAAGCAAGGCACTGCATTCTGTAGTAGAGAATTATATACCACTCAAAAATCAGTTCCTGGTAGAGGTGGAGGTTGTAAATGGATACTGCAGCATTAATTTGTGATCAACAGAATACTGATTTCCCCAAAGGTGTCTGTGCCCTGCTATGGTTTAGGACTAAAATTACCCCCACACAGCATTTGATGTGTTTTAGAGGTGGTGATTGACACATGGGGCACTTTCCCATTGCAGGAATAAAATACCAGACACCCACAAGGTAAAGGGAAGAAGCTAATTCGGCTCACAGTTTCCAGCAGGTTCTGTTGGGAAGGCAATATACTAAACATACTAAAAGAATTAGCACATTTTTGAGTGGATTGAGCTATTGATAAGTTCATAGCTGAATGTACCTGGAGGAGGTGGGGCAGGGAAGAAGTGGTCACCACGAGTGTGACCTGGAAGGGTGTAATCTTGTCCTGGCTCCTTCATTTTCTCTATTCCCCAATTGTCACTGGCTGAGCAGAGTTCTTCTGTGAGGCTCTTCCGTTAGGACATTTTTGTGTTAGAATCAGCCAATCATGGACCGACCCTGCGGGAAACTGTGAGCCAAATTAACTTCTTCCCTTTACCTTGTGGGTGTCTGGTATTTTGGTCCAGCAATGGGAAAGTCACTAATACACACCCTAATCTCCTGAACCTGTAAATATGTTATCTCACATGACAAAGGGACTTTGCCAATATGATTGTTAAGGATAATGAGATGAAAATTATCCTGGATGATCCAATTTAACAGCAAAGAAAAGGGAGGCAGAGGCATCAGAATCAAGGAAGGGGAAGTGAAGATTGAAGAAGGACAGAGAGAGGAGAGAGAAAAAGAGGATTCTGCACTTTCATTACTTGTACCGCTGGCTTGAAAATGCATTGAAGATGGAAGCTTGCCATGAGCCAAGGACTGCAGGAGGCTTTTAGAAGCTCTAGGGGAAAAAAACATTTTCACTTCTAGACTGTCTGGAAGGAGCACAGACCTTACTGATCCCTTATTTTTAGACCTGTGAAAATGGTCAGATGACAAAAATTGTGATATTTTAAGCTATTAAGTACATGGTAATTTGTACCACATCAGTAGGAAACTAATGTTGGTTTTTCTCTTCCACTAGGGGCACCCAGCCTTCTGAATGTCTACCCAGTTGGCAAACAGATCAATAGCACGTTCTTAATACAAGAACAACCTGTCATTTTGTGGCAGCTCAACACCATCTGCCCTGTTAAGGATTAACCTGTTTTCTACACATGGTTTGCCTTTTCTGTCTGGAAGGCATCAGCCATCACCCCTGTGACAGAGTGTCTGATCTACTGACGTGGGAACCCGCATCCATTGTCTCAGACTAAGGGCCTCACTCTGCAGAAAAGGGGAGCTCCAAGGAGAAATGGCTGTGTGAGCCACTGACCCTGCCACACTCCACTTTGCAGAAATTCACCTTGCTGGATAGGGGCCAGGACTCTCGCACTGTTAGGTGCCGTCCCTCTGCATGGGCTGTGCTCCTCAAGTCAGTACTCTCTCTGTGGGACTGTGACCCCAACATGAACAATGCTCTCTCTGCGGGACTGTGACCTGCGGGACTGTGACCCCCACATAAACAATGCTCTCTCTGTGGGACTGTGACCCCAACATGAACAATGCTCTCTCTGCGGGACTGTGACGTCAACATAAACAATGCTCTCTCTATGGGACTGTGACCCCAATATAAACATTGCTCTCTGTGGGACTGTGACCCCAACATGAACAATGCTCTCTCTGCGGGACTGTGACCCCAACATGAACAATGCTCTCTCTGCGGGACTGTGACCCCAATATAACAATGCTCTCTCTGCGGGACTGTGACCCCAACATAAACAATGCTCTCTCTGTGGGACTGTGACCCCAATATGAACAATGCTCTCTCTGCGGGACTGTGACCCCCACATAAACAATGCTCTCTCTGTGGGACTGTGACCCCAATATAAACATTGTTCTCTGTGGGACTGTGACCCCAACATGAACAATGCTCTCTCTGTGGGACTGTGACCCCCACATAAACAATGCTCTCTCTGTGGGACTGTGACCCCAATATAACAATGCTCTCTCTGCAGGACTGTGACCCCAATATAACAATGCTCTCTGCGGGACTGTGACCCCAACATAAACAATGCTCTCTCTGTGGGACTGTGACCCCAATATAAGCAATGCTCTCTCTGCGGGACTGTGACCCCAATATAACAATCTACAGATCCAAAAATCAAGGGATAGAAATAGTAGAGGTCTTTCATCTCTGAGAAATCTATTTCTTATTTGCAAAACTATAGAATCTGTAAATCTTGGGTTTTACAGAGGAGAAAGTGAGAGTCCAGTTCAAGTTCAATCCTCCGCCTCTTCTGGCCTCTTTAGATTCCTCATGCCAGTAAACATGTAGGGAAATAAAGAATCCCTACCCTGATTATCCTGGAGGGCTACTGAAATATACTGAGGTCATGGAGGTGTATGTTTGACTTTGCACATTTGAACAAGGAATAAGCCAAGCAGTGGAGGGGCGTGGTGGGGGAACAGGACAACTGAGGAGTCAAACTATCTCTGACTTCCATACATTTTTAAAACTTTTATTATTAGTTTTTATTACACAAGTAATACATGTTCATTGTAGAAAAATTAGAAAACACAGCAAAGAAAAAAGAAAAAATAATCACCCATAATCCCACTACCCATAGGTAACTGCTATTAACATTGTAGTGTATGTCCTTCTAGCTGTCTTATGCATATATATATACATATATAGGTATATTTATATATAATTTTCTTTTTTACAAATATTGTATCATACTATATATATATACTATTTTATAACATATTTTTTCATTTAATGTATATTGTGAACATCATTGTTTGTTCCCTGAAAAACTTATACAGATATTACATGCTCATTGTGGAAAAAACTAGAAATTACAGATATGCAGAAAGAAAAAGTAATCGCTCCAAATCTCACCTCCCAGAGATGAATGTTGTTATACCTTTGGCAATTACCCTTTCGGACCCCTTAATGTACACATGTATATACATATGTTTTTAAAAAGGGGATCAACACTAGTATTATTCTGACACTTCCATTTCACAATAATTTGTACACTTCATGAAATACACATGACATTTATTTCTAATTGGTCCTTAGTATTCCACTGGAAGGATGTACCGTATTTAACTAAGCATATCATGTAGGCTCACTTATATTTTTCTACTTCTCAAATAATTCTGCTATGAATACACATTCTGACATAATTTTGTGAATAATGAATAAAGGCATCTTAGCTCACGTTTCCCCTGGAACTTCTAAGAGGAGAATTTCCTTAACGTGGCATTACTGGGCATGCAGGAAAACTATAGTGCCAAAATAGTTTTCAGAGAGGTTGAATCAACCTACACCCCTGTTGAGTGTAAGAGAACATTCATTTCCACCCTATCCTGTTGTCTCTGGGAACTTGAATTCTTCGTGGTCTCTGATTTTTTGAGTTTTAAAAAGGAGTTTATTATATTAATCTGTATTTTTATTATGCATACATTCAAATGCTTTCATAGATACTATAAGTGAATTATATTAGGTTGTTTCATTGTCTACCAGAAAGCTGGATTCTTTTTGAGGCATAAAATATAATTTATGTTTTTCATTCACTTTACACTCATTCAATGAATATGTTTTCAATATTTGCTTTGTATCTTGCTCTGCATTAAGATTTGGAGACACAGCAATAAGCAAAATAGATAGTGCTTGCTGCTGTCTGCATTTCCTGTTGAGTGAGAGGAACAGGCAAGAAAGAGTGAAAGAAGCAAAGGGACTGTAGATAATGGGAACTTTCTCAAAGGGGTGACTTTTAAGTCTCGATATATGTCAGAGGTCTAGACTCTTTGTTCCATCTACCACACATATTACTTTTTAATTTGGTTTATTTTTTACTCGGCAGAAGCTTTGCCTTTCTAAATGGCTCAGTCCATCCATTTTTTTAGTTCTCTCCATTAGAATTATGATTGAAAGGCCTTTTCTCCCACACTAAAACTCTGAATTGATTCATATTGCCCACTAGTTCTTTTGTATGTTTATTTATGTGCTTTAACATTTAAACCTTTATTTCTTCTAAAATTCCTCCGATGAAAGTTATGAGGTATAGAGCTAATATTTCCTCCCATAATAATCTAACTTAATCTAATTTAATAATCTAACCTTTTCTCCAATTTGAATAGTCATCTTGTAAAATATTCGATTCTTTTATGCTCTTAGATAAATCACAGACTGCATATTTAATTCTAATGCTTTATTCTGAGGCTTAGTAGTACAACTGCTTTTACTCATTTGATTTATTGTTACCTGAAACTTCAACATTTTCTGCTGAGTGATATTCTAGAATACAGAGAAACAATAGACACTGCATAGGCGCAGACGGGAGGGGCAGGAAGTTATGCTGGGTGATGTCCTTAATCCCGTCATTGTTGAGGCTTTCAGAGTCTGAACCTTCTGACTGGATCATCGTTAATCTAGCCTGTGCGCTTGCTTTCTGAAGTAAAGTAGGAAGTTCTCTACTCCCGCATACTTTTTCCTCTCTTGCTTTGAAGCTTAACTTTCAGTAGATGGCAGTATTGCCACAGTTTTCAGAGGAGCATGGAAGAACACTGGTCAGGATTTTGGAATTCTCCCCTAGAGGTTTAATTAATTAGAGGAGGCATTGGGACTGTGCTACTTTTCAAACCTTCTTTGTACCCCTGAATAAAAAGCACGACCAGAAGTTTGTAGTGAGCTTACAGATGCACATGAAACATTACTGGATAGATATTTAAGACAATGCACTAGCACTGTGAACATTCTATCTGTCTTATCCAAAAGTGCCTTTGGACATAGCGCCTTACTGATTTAAAGCTCAAAAATGTAGTTTTCAACAATATGATTGTGGTGGGTTTTGGGTGATTTTAACTTTTATTATACGGTAGTATTTTTCAGATTTACCACAAAGAACATTTATTGTCTTTGTAATTTGGAAGAGTAACAATCAACATGGGTTATGAAAAACTGGGGGTGAAATAAGTGTGTGCCCAGTTTACATCACTTTCTGTTCCAAGCTCACGCTTTTCTTCTTACCTTTAGAGATCAGCCCATGGTTAATTGCTAATCTCAAAGTAAACTACTAGTAGGAAGCTAAGAGCAGAATTTTATCTCATGGAACTATACCTGAGAATGTCCTTGGAAGGTGGGAGGAGTGAGGGGCAGCTCCTAAAGGGTGCACTGGCATATCAGATGGGGATGGTGAGTCGCCTACTGCAACCACGTGCCGGATGCAGATGATCAGAACTTTGAGTACTAAATGTAATTTTAGGATCTGCTGCTGAAAGAACATCTATAAATCTTGGAGTACGTCTACGGGAACTATAAAATTGATCGAAGGCTGGAAAACAGGCACTATGAATAAAAGATAAGGTGGCTGAATATATTATCTTAGACATGGAAAGTCTGGCTAGGTAATTAGACAAATTCCCATCTCCATGAATAGCTACTACAGCCTTCCCAGACATGGAGGTGAGATCTGAATTTATTAACAGTCTTCAGTCGTACAAAGGACAATTGTACATAAGTGTTACTTTCACACTGAGACTAAGGCGAGAGTGAGCTCCAATTAACCAAGCAGAAATGATTTAGGTCAGGCATTTAGAAGAACGTGCTGAATATCAAGATTGGGCTTATCAATGAATAACTTTGCATGGATTAAAAGGAACAAGCCTGAGGCTAAGGGTCCAATATAGCAAAGGGTAGGAGAAGGCAGAGGCAAGAGATGAGAGCATGCCAATTTGGGTTACTTCAAAATCTGGAAAACAATGACCCTTAAGTGAAATAACATTGAAAATGAGCCTGATTCAGAAAAGAATATTAAGCTTAATGAAGGCTGATTTAGGAAAATCAAGGTCAGCACACTAGGTAAATCAGGAATGGTTACTTGTAATAACATACTATCACAACTGTTTTACAAGTTTTTAATTTAGAAAATTGTGATTTTTCTCATGTAGCTTGTTGAAGGTACTTCCTTTTGTGAAGCTGGACAACCTTGGCACCACACTTTAAATATCAGTTTGTTGCAGCCCAAGTGTGTAAGTCAAGAACAAGACCAAGTAACAGCTGGTGTAATTAAAGTAGGGACCTGAACAGCCTGTTGAGATGTCTTCTAGTCTTTTAATTATTTTACTTTCACTTCAGATACCAGGGGGAATTATCTGAAACTGCCATTTTTATAGAACAAAACAGTCGAATATCAGCAGTTTCATATAATTCAACCTAATATAATTTTTCACTTTCTCCCATCTTCATTTAAGCTAAAAGCATTAATACATTTAGTTTTTAGGTCAAGATATTAGTGTACATATAAATGCCTGTGCAGGGTTGGGACTGTAGGCTTCTAACTCAGACTTCTACTGTGCTGGGCACTGGTACCTCCCGTCCAACTTGATTTTTCAAACTATGGAAACAAGAGAAGAAGCGGAAAGATTGGATCTTTCCAATCATGGGAAACTTTGGGAAATGGGTCAAAGGACAAAAGGGGGAAATACAACAAAATTTGAGCCATGTTACGAGTTTAGCAGGAGGAAGACTGCAACAAAGCGGTGAGCAGAAAAACGAAGCACGTGACTTCCTCCTTTCTAAAATACAGTATTGCTTAACGTGTCCTGTTTTCAGTACTCTAAGCGTAAGACAAGACACCAAGTACACATTGGAAAAGTCGTATCTGCATAGTCCTCTAAAATGAGACAAGCTTAGCTTAACTAAAAACATTTTTATTAATAATGTAAAATGTTAATATTTTTAAGATCTGAGCTAATTCCAGCATGCCCTATAAGTTAACACTACGCTGATGTGCAGACACCATGCTTCAGAGTTCAATTAGAACAAAATGTGATAATATTCAGTTTTACATTTGAGGGTAATTGTATGTTACTACACCATTTCCTAACTGGATAACTTCATTCTCCGAGAAGCTGAAAAAGACACCATTGGATCAAAGGGAAATTAGTTGCCCATAAGCATTTATATGAAGGTATTAGGATTATTGTGTATTTACAAAATATATTTTTCATATGTGATGTTTGTTGCATGTTAAATTAAGAAGATGTTTTTATGAAGATTTAGATTCTGACCGAATGGAAGACTGAAAGTAAATGAGTGCAGAGACAGCAATAGGTGAGGTGGTATATGTTTAGTTACATTATTTCTAATCATATTGATAGATCGGTTTTTTCAAACAGTTTTATAGTTTTAAGTAGATTTCTATGTTTAAAGACTTCTTTTACACATGATAAGGTGTTAAAGTAAGATCACCAAGAGTGACAGATATACTATTATATGTGAAATAATGTTCTCTATAATACACTTAAAAATCTTTAAATAATTTAAAAATCATAAGTCTTGCATCTGTCATGGCATGATTTGGAGCAGACATGCACAATGTCAACTTTAAAAATCCTTTAAAAAAACAGCCTGCTTTTTAAATCTGTTCCTTTGTTTTTTTCCTTGATGGCAGGTGCTTTCAAGTGTAAAATCATTGAAAAGGGCAGGGAGAGGTGGGTAAAAGTAAGAAGGAAGCATAGAAAACCCAATCACTGTATGGTTCCGCTGGCTGGAGGTCCTCGGGTTTTGTAATTTTTTTTTCCGGTGTTCCCAGTGGTGAGTTTCCTGGAGAACCGCCTAGCTTGAGACGAGACAGCACAGCCCAAAGAACCTTCTCTTCCGTCTTCTAACCAGGGGGTAGGGAGTTAGATTCAGAAGGCTGCTGTCATCTGTCAGGAGACAGAATGTGCACAGAAGTGAGTAACAGATTAAAAAAAAAGCTACTTTTTAAAAAGTGGCTTTAAACATCTCCATCCTTTGAACCAATATCTCACAGCCTTGATACTGTTGACATTTTTTCATACTGGAGATTGAACCCAGGACTTTCACACTGAGCTACATACCTAGTCTTATTATATTGTTATTATTATCATTGTTATCCTCACTTAAAAAAAAATTCATTTTTTGTGAGGCAGGATCGTGCTAAATTGCCCAGGCTTAACTCAAACTTATGATCCTTCTGTCTGAGCCTCTCAGAGGGCTAGGATCACAGGTGTAGGCCGTCATGACCGGTTACTCTTGACCATTTGGGCCCAATACTTCTTTGCTGTGGGAGGCTGTCCGAGACATCGCTGCCCGTTCAGCAGTCTCCTTCTACTCACAAGAATGCTAGGAGCACGCCTGTGTCAGTTAGGACAACCGAAGTCTTCCCAGCTCCCGCTGAGTGCCCTGGAGCAAGGGCGAAACAGGCCAAGGTTGGGAATCACTGCTTAGAATCAAAATGAAACTGCTTAGAGGCAGTTGTTCAACTGGGAGACGGAGGTGTTTTATTAGAAAGATTTTGTATTTTGGCGTAATGTTGGCTTGATTTCTAAGCTCGCTTCTGCTATTACTAATTCTGTAACTTTGACTGTGGAACTCAGTCTCTCTAGGCTTCAGGATTTTGTCTGCAAATTTGGGTTTTATAATTGAAGCTGCTCACCTTTGGTGAGGATTAAATGAAATAATCTATGAAAAAATTTATCTTGGATGGATTGCCTAGTGACTAACATGGAAGAAGCATTTGGTTCATATTATTAACTAAGAGGAAGCATTCAGCTAATACAGCTACCATTAACTATTTTCCTTTACAGAGGACAATTACCTTGGTTCCATTTACTGCCTTCATGACTCCAGGAGAAATTACAGATATTCTCTGTTCAATCTTTCCCTAACATTTTCTGTAGACTTTGTACATAAAGGCACTCAGAGACAGACGATAACTGTTGAATACATAAGTTTTGGTTTGGGATTTCTAGCATGATAACAGGTAAAGGAAGAAATAAATCAGTAAATCAAATCTGGTTTAATGGGTTGGGTTTAAAAAAAATAGTGTGGTATAAAAGAGGCAGGGTAGAAAGATCCTGCTGGAGTAGAACTGGCCAGTGTGGGTCTTAGTGGCTGGAGAAGAACTATTGTATGAGGAAATAACCCAGAAATTGCCGTGTGAGGAAAGTGCTAGTACATGACCTCACTGAGACAAAATTGGCTGGTGGGTCCCCGTGACTCTACCTTGGAAGACCCCTTCCAAGGCTGGGGTAAGAGATGCTCTCTTTTTCCAAACTAACCTTCAATGAGATAGAATCTTAGCAAAGGGCATAGAATTAGTAGTGAGATGAAGACATGGACAGAGTGAAGGAAGTGCCTCACCTCAGTAGTACTAATTTTTTCTACAGAGGGTTTGTTTTTCTTGATCACTGAACTTAGATGTTTAACATAACTGTCAAGAACAAAAACATGTCCTGACTTTCCAGTCCTCTTACACTGTAATAGAAAATGCCCCCAGCCAGTTTGTTAATTATCCATGTAATAGTTCCTGTTACAGTTCCTGTTACTACTGTCTCCTAGAAATGGCTGGTCACTATGATGCATATTGTAAGAACCAATCAAAGACAGCCAAGTACTCTTCTTCTTGCTTACAACCCCATAAAAACCTCCCTCCTTGAGTCTTCAGGGCCTGAAATTTTGAGGAATAATTGATTCCTAGTCAGTGACTGTCTGACATTAAATAAATCTGCCTCCAAATCCGGGGTATCATTTCAGTGTTTCTGCTTGCCACTGCAACATTGCACTTAGAGTCATCTAAATGCCTGGTATTTTCCTCTCTGTCCCTAAAGCCTTTCACATGTCACATTTAATTGTAAATGGGTATCATCCACCAGACTTGACAGTAGTCCTTGGAAAGATGCAGTGTGCTATATATCTGGGAAGTGCTTGCTATCTAAGTCTGTATCAGGAGAACATGGTGCCCTCACTGTGCATATCAAACAACTCAAACACAGGCCAATCTCCAGTCTCCGCAGATTAAAATCCTCTCTCAAAACTCAAATTCTGTTACCATGGAGAAAAACAGGACTATTCTCGTCCTTGCCACAGTGGAAAATAATATGGGAATTAACATTTTGAGAGCTAAAATTAGGACATCTTTCTTTTATAGTTACCTTGTCCCCAAAGAATTAAGACACTGAAAAGAATGTCAGATACTGTACATGAGCCTTTTTTCTCAAGAGATCTCTCAGGGATAAAGAGTGATATATTTGGAACAACAAATAAATCATACCTCACTTTTTCATCATGTCTCTGACTTACTTAAATCACACAATGATCAATACACTTACTGTAATTGGATACAGCAGATATGTATCATTTTCTGAAGGTTAAAAATTCTTCTTTTAGCTTCCTTTGAATGTTGACTACATTTACTAAAACTCCAAGTTTGCTTGCAATTCAATGCTTTACTGGAACAGAATCATCAGAAGTAGGAAGGTGTTTATAGAGATGAAAGAAATTTCTATTTCTATTTTTTTTAAACTTGGAAGATCTGTTTTCTAAATTCCTTTACCTCCTTCCCTTTCTTGATAAAAACACTCTGGAGGTGGGACTTACCTGGTCTTTATATATAATAAAATATAACTGTGCTGTGTATTATTTCCACTGCATGAGAAAATACCTAATCCAATGTTGTATTTACAAAGAAAAGTATGGCGTGTATGCTTTAGTTGTATGTGTTCCATTCTCTTTAAAATATATTAAAAGCACAAAGGTATTTTATGCAGATACTATGATATTTTTGTAAGGACTGCATTTTGCATCTGTTTATTCATTATACTAGCTCAAAAAGCCCTTCAGTAGCGCTGCCTTTTATGGTAATAAAATTCTTCTTACTCAGCCTGATTATCTATCTATTTATCTATCATCTATTATCTATCTATCTGTCTTAGACCTGTCTGTCTATCTCTGCATATACATATATATGTACATATGTATGTTATACACACGTGCAGATATATATGTGAATACACACACAAATGTCTCATTCACAAGTGGACAGGAGTGTTAGGATTGGTGGAAAATTGTTCAGTCATTAAGCACAGGGCAGACTCCTATTAAGGGTGATTGCTGGTTTAGGGCAGTTTTGTTGTGCATTTGTGACACTTTTGCTCAGCCCAGAGCTTGTCTGATCATCACCTATGGCCAAGGAGACAGGGAAGATAAAAAATTCTTGGCTGAAATTCAGAACAGTTTTCCACACCATAGGAGGCTGATACCTGCAGTAAACACAGAAACTGACCAAGCAACAAATATGCCTGGATGATTGGAAATGAATTCCAAGTAAAGATATCTCCACATGGATTGAAATCTTGTCCCTGAAAGGCTGTGCATGGCACGTGCCCAAATTGAACATTTTCCCATTTGTTCTAAATTTTCTGGGGAAACCACTTGAACCTGTTGGGCAATGTTGGGTATTTTACTGTGAATGTTTGTTTGGATGTGGCTCATTAATCAAAACTTTTATAGCATCTTTTATCCAATGTGTACAATCTGAGAAAAAAATGTAACCAAGGACAGCTTTAAATGTGAAAAAAAGTGAAAATAAAAAGAGGTAAAAGGAGAGAAGGAATACATAGAAGAAAGTGGAAAAAAAGAGAGAGGAAAATTCAGTCATCATCAAGTACAGACTACTCACTGATGTTTAACCCTTGGATACTACTAAAGCAGGAGCATTGCCATCTCTGAAGGTACAGTGATGTCATATCTCTATTGCCTAAATCTATTTTCTGAAAAAAGATTTCTTATGTAGATGATATGTTGAGAAAAAGGGGAGGAACATGAAAGGGAGTTTTCTTTTTTCCTTTCTTTCTCTGCCCCCTCCCCGCCCCCGTCTTTGGTGTTTTGAGACAGGGTTTCACTATACAGTTCAGGCTGCCCTCAAACTTACTTACGTAGCCCAGACTAGCCTTGAACTCACAGCAATCCTCCTGCCTCAGCCTCCAGAATGCTGGGAATACAGGCATGTGCCACCGTGCCCAGCTGAGAAGGTTTCAAATAATAAGCTGAGTTTAAATCCATGCTCTAATTAAGAGAAATGCTTATAATGAAACAGCAGTTACAAGTTTCTACTCAGGAAAAAATAAAAGAGAGAATTTAATTGAACTGAGCAGTTCTCAAGCATTAGCTGCTTCAGCATTACCTGAAGCCTCCTTAAAGCACACTGTTGGCCCCAACTCCAGAGTTTCTAGATTAGGTCTGGGGTGAAGGCAGAGAATCAGCATTTCCTACAAGTTCCCAGATACACTCATGCTGCCAGTCCTGAGACCACACTCACTGAAGACCTGTGGTGCAAGGCTTCTTGTTGGGTACTGAGGGTAATAACAAGATGGGTCCTAATAGAAAAATGGTTCCTACTGCAAGGATCTTTGCAGGAGTAATTATGAATCTTCATTAAATATGCCATTAGAGAGACACAAATACAGTGTTATGAGAATTCCTAAGGGGTGAGAAGGGAGGGAGATTTTCTCTCACTTCGAGAAGTAGATAAACATTCATGGAAGTTCCATGAGGCCTTGGCGATCATTCTTGGTTACAAGGAATGGGGGGACGTCAGATGCTGTTGAAGGGGATGGGCATTCTGGTAAAGGGGACAGTATGAATAAAGATATGGAGGTGACCAAAGGCAGCCTAACGTGGGTCCAAGTAAAGCGACCAGTCTGGCTGGCATGAAGGGTTTTTAAAGGAGCAGATGGTTCAAAACAACTGCTCGGAATACCCTACATATGCTCACACTTTCCCTTGCCTCCCTGATGTTACACATCATTTCTCCATTTAAGAACAGCCTACCCTCCTTAGACAAGGTAGCTTGCTCTTCAACGTTAGCACAAGCTTTCCTGAAAAAGTCTTTTCCGGTTGCTTTATGCATCTGCATTCTCTGCCGTTCCCATCCACTCTGCAAACAATTGCTACAGCACTTAGCACATTTCCACATCCGGTCCTCTCTTCTCACCACTCCACAAACATCTCCTTATGAAAATCTTCACGCACTCCCCCTAGCTGCCCCAGATCTTCTTCATCACCCACTCACTTCCAACCTTCCCAACAGGCTTCCACGCCCCACACGCCAAGTGAGTGGTTTATACCAAGAATGCCAACCAGAACCTTTCTGCTGAATCCTGTGCACTGTTTCAGTTCTTATCCACTTTAACCACCCTGCGCTGCTAGCCATTTCTTCTGCTCTGCCTTTGATTTATCTCATAATGCTTCTGTGATTTTCTTCCCAGCCCCTTTTATAAAGTGCATTTCCCTCCTCTAACCTTTATTTTTGGTATTCCAGGTATTCTGCATACTCCCCATGGGTGGTCTTGACTATGTGCAGGGCTTTCATTACCACTGCGGTGCAGACCTCAGATCAGCTTCCAGTCTTCCTAGACCACATCTCACCTTGACATCATTAACCACTGAGTGTTGCTCCTGGAATTTCCCCATGTCCCGGCTTTATTTTTCTCTACCCCTACTGCTGCCTCTTTCTTCTCCCTAACTTAAGGACTGACACTAGCATTCCCTCACCTTCCAAGTCTGAGTGCAGTTCATTCTTGAGCCGGCCATTTTCTTGATGCTCCACATCTAGCAGGCCACCTTCTCCTCTCTAGTCTCGAGGCTGTGTGACCTCTTAGGCCTTTCTCACCTGGATACTGCACCTGCCTCCTAACTGAATTTCTCCAACAGCGCCACCCTAAAATGCAACCATCTGAATTTGGCTTACTGGGGCCTTAAAGGCAGGGCCCGCCTACCCCTCTCACCCGTCTTCAGTCTCCACCTAACCATGTTCCCCACTACTGGAGACTCTAGTTTATAAAAATGCCCTGCTCTTTAATCTCCCCATGTACCTGCTCACATCCAGAGTCTTCTGCCTAAGCTGTCTGTTTTCATCTTTTTTTGGCAACTCCTACTCATTCTAAAATATGTTAGCTCAAAAACTTTCAAAAAGCTAACTTGAAAAATCTTCCATTTTCAACTAAGATCTGGGTTAGGTGGCAATTGACTATGTTCTTGTAGTCACCTATGTGTAACTGTTAAGGGGTGATTTATGTTCTAAATGCTAATTTCTGTGTCTTTCCAATAATGTGTGTGTGTGTGTGTGTGTGTGTGTGTGTGTGTGTGTGTGTGATTTTCAGAATTCACCTACCTTCCCTGAAGGCTCACCCTAACCTTTGTGAGGTGGAGTTGTGTGTCATTTGGAGAAGCTTCCCAAGAGATTCTCGTCTGATCCTTCCCTGGCAAGAGGGATGGCTTCCAGGAGAACAGACGTCTTAGCGTAGAACTTGTCACATCACAGGGGAGTCTTACATGTTGGATGATGATAAAGCCATGGTGCTGGGGAGGGAGGTCTGCTTTTCTTCTACTGGACCATGAGCAGACATTTAACATTTGTGAACAGGGACTCAGGATGGTGAGAGTAATGCATTTGGAAGTGACATGTAGATTAGATTGCAGGAGGGAGGAGGGATTTCATATATCTTACTGAATCCTGGACAAAAGCTACTTTCACACAATCACTGATAGAACTGTCCAGGGTGGCCCTCTGATATCAAGTAGAAGCACAGGAGGTCTTCACATGAGGCAGTGGGGCAAAGGCCATCTTTAGGATAGAGGGTGGTCTCACTCCCAGTGTTCTATAGCCAAGTGTCCAAGGACTCTTCTGCCTGAGAGGCCAGATTGGTTCTAGATATGGAGTGCAGACTGGAGCGGAGGAAGTGTAAGTCTGGGACAGGTGCTGGTTGACCCAGTTTAGTCGGGAGGAACACTGTCCCCAGGAGGGCATCTACTTTAGAACAGATTCAGTTTCTGACTTACCTACTTCCAGGTCCATCTTAAACTTGGTACCAACAACCAAATTCTAGGCAAGACCAAGTACACCAACACATTCCACAGCAGTCATTAAGTCAGAACTTCCAAAAAGGTGAAACTGTCTTTCAGACTGAATTTATTTCTGCCAATTTGTTTTGTTTCATAACAGCGTGCATCTAGGAGATGCTTGTCCTTCACTTTCTAATCTCCTTTTAGCCTTTGTCAGTAACCTTGTGGGCTCCCCACAGGTGGTTCCATTTGTAATCCATTTGACACAGCAAGACGATCATAATTAATGAAGCACCCTACAGCATTGCCAGTGACCCAGAATCTAGGACAGGAGGGACGCGGCAGCAGGGGAAGGAGCAGCGGGCCAGGAGCTGGGAGACCTGGATGGTGCCCAGAGCCTGCCATGGAGCTGCAGCAGGACAGCATGACCTGCTCCTCTGCTGTGCCCCTCTGTGTCTCCTGTTTTACACCGGAGGGCTGGGAAAGCAAAGGCCTCCTCTGCGACAAAGCCACATGACTAACCATTAACATTCCTGCTCTGTGCTACCCTTCTTTTTCTCCACTGAAGTCAGTTTAAAGTAAACTTCTGTTAAACATCAATGTGTAAGAAAGGAGAACAATGTGGTTAAGTCTTTAAATGCTGAAATCAACCCAGAGCAGTTTCTGAGTGAGAGTGAGAAGCAGCCTGGACAGGAGAGGAATCCAAGTACGCGGATCGTCACACAGACAGGGCTCAAGGCCAGAAACACTGGACCAGAGGCAGCGTCTCTCCCCCACCGCTCTCTCTGCTCCCTCTCCATCCCAAACATTCACACAAATGAAATAAAAAGTAACTAAAAAGCCAGAAAGGGAACAAATGGCTTTTTGTAATGGATTTCAACTAGTAAAAATCGTGTTTTGACAATAACGTTCTGTGGAAAAGAACTAGAACCGTTTCCCCAGTTCACCCCACGCCACTTCTCGCACCTATTACCCTGGACCTGTGTAACAAACAAACCACCAGAACGGGGGAGCCCCTGTGGTCTGCCCTGGCCACGCAGTGTGCAGCTGGGGAGAAGAATTTGGATGATTTGTTCATTAAAATGGTGCGATATACATCTGTCAAAAAGTGTTCCTGGAGGGACCCCACAAGTCCTGTCTCCTCCTCCTAATCTTCTCCAGGGCCCCCCAGTTCTCTTCCCTCTGCTCGGCTCACAACGAGTTGCTGGGGTGCGTGTCAAACAAGCACAGAACAGGCATTATCTGTACATGGTCAGGGGTTCCATTTCTCCCTGACGTGAAGAAACTTGAATTTCTAAAATGCTTTACTTTTATTTTTCTGTTACTATTAAAATCTTATTGCACCACTTCCTTCAGAGCAGTAAGTCCTTGTACCTCGTAGCCTTTTCCTTTTATTCTCCAAGTACGTGGAGAGTTTGAGACACGGTATCATTTATCTGGGTGACCACTCTCTCTTCACTTTCCCTCACAGTACCTATGTCTCTTACTATTCTTATTTTTTTTTTTAGAATTTTTTTTTCTTAAAAATAAAAGCACAAAAACATATTAACAAACAGACACAAATTAGCATAAGAAATAGTACAATCAAAACTGATTTACAGACAAGGTGACATGGACTCAACAATGGTTGTTGCTTTACCTATTGATATCTTCGAAGTATATATACATGAACACAGATACAGACATGCGAAATTGGTCAGACAATCATCTCAACAACAGAAAAACACAAAAAACAAAAAAACAAAGACAAAAAAAATTAAAAAATAAAAAATAAAATAAAAAAACCCAACAATAGTTGCTGCTTTGCATATTGATATCTTCGAAGTGTGTGTTCAGGATAACACATACAGACATACAAGATTGATAGAATAACCCGTCATCAATTATTCCTTAGCATTAAGTGATATAATACAATAGTACTATTCTTGTTTTAAAAGTATTTAAAATTCAAATTACTTTTTGTTTACTGAAGTAATATGAAGTTATAGAAAATATTTACATTATACTTTTTATGATTATAAAAATGACTTAAGTTGAAATTTCTGATTTTTCCATTGAAGTATAATTCAAAACCTATTGGATGAATTATTACTAGATGTGGAAGAAATATTCAAGAAGGTCTGATGTAAAGGTATCTGAAATTCAGCCCGGGGGGTCCTGGCAGTCTTCTTCCTGGGCCCTGGAATGGTAGGTTCAGCTCCTGTGGGTAATGCATTAAGGCACTGAAGAATCTTCAGACATGATTTCTAAGTCTGAAGTCCTAGGAGCCAATGCTGTGAACCACAGTGTCAAGGCAAGCCTTCTATGGACTGTGGGGGGATTCAGTCTCCTCAGGACGGGTAGTGGCAGGGACTGTTCTATTCTATAGTGATTTGGGGTTTCCTTGAGCAAAGCTGGGTGAACCAACTAATAAATAATATTAGTAATGACAGTAGCAACAGAAATACAAGACAGCATCTGTCAGACATTTTTCTCTCTAAGGTCAGTAATAGGCATAGGAGCATTGCTTCATATAATCCTAACAACAGCCCCTCTGAAGTAAGTAAAACCTTTGTCTCCTTTTTAGGGAGGAGGAAACTGACCCTTCCAGAAGTTAAACATTCACTCCAGAGTGTAAAGTGGGTGAGGGCCTGTGCCGGTGTTTGGACCCAAGGCCAACCTTAGTTCAAGCCCATGGATCCTAAATGCCTAAATGCTTATTTCTGGTAACAATCTTCTGTGCTGTGACTGGAGCAATCTCTCATTATTGCAGCAACTTGTCTACTTTCTCTGAACACTACAAAGCACTACACCTATGGCTCGAGCCAGCTGGCCTTGGCGGCCAAGCTCTTCTGGGGTATGTGGATTTCCCGAAGTACCACACTCCCTGCCTCTTTTTCTGACCCTGGCCCATGCAGTTCACGCCACACTGCTCTGCAGCTTCTTCACTCCAAGTTCTCACTTCCACCTCTCCACCTTCTGCTGAGCTCTTCCCTGAGCCAAGAGGCGCTTCAGCTCTGCTGCCAAGTTCTCCTCCTCCCCTCCTCCTCACTCCCAGGCAAGCAGCACCCTGTCCTGCTTTGCTCTGTAGAAATGAAAGGAGCTTCTTTCTTGCTTCTAGAAAGCCTTTCCTGACCTTCTATGTACCACTTTCTGAAGCTGATGCTTCCCTATGGCTGCTCTAGCTACCTGTGCTTAAAGAAAGTGTTTGTGTTTTCTGTATCTTAGTCCAGGGGCTGCAAGGTTAGGTGCACATTTAACAAACATTTATTGTTTGTGCCAGTGTTATTTTGCTATGTCCGAGGCTCTAGCTAATGGGGATGTGACAGTTGACAAAAGCACAGAGCTGGCCTTTCCTCACACTGCTGCAAATCCTATTTCTGGGTTAACTTGGGTACTCCTGGGCTAGCGCTGGAGATGGGCTGCTGGAGTTCATTCCTAGCTTTTCTATTTATAGCCTGCGTGATTTTGGCTACGTTAACAAGCATCTCTGTCTCAGTGTCCTGTGAAGTGGGAAGCAGCAATAGCATTGCCTTCAAAGTTGTTATTAGAGTTAAATAAGGGTGCTGGGGATACAGCTCAGAGGTAGAGCACTTGCCTAGCATGTGTGGGGGCCTGGGTTCCCTAGCACAACAAAACAATTAAATTAAATTAATATAGTAGTGGCACACTGTAGATTCCCAATATGTTAATTATTAGTATCACTTTTTAGATAATCATGGCAGTGATCTTCCTTTGGAAGCATTCCTAAATTCCTCTACTAGGCTGTAAAGCTCTTAAAGGCATGGGCCAGGTCCTCAGTCCTTCTGTGTGACCACACCTGATGTAGTGCTTTCTATAGCACGTGACAGACCCCCATCTGGGGGGTGGTCTGCTTCCAGGTCAAAGTGTTCCCTGGCCCCTTCAGATTGCCTGAGAGACATACTCATCATCACATATTTTCAAAGAAAGACGCATGTACGTTCAGTGCCTTCTACTGCTATGAGGTGGAAAACACTTGCTTTAATTTCTCCAGAAATAAGCCCCATGCTTACCACGGTATAAAACATCCTCTGTCTCAAAGAGAAATGACAAAACTCACCTTGATTTTTCAACGGTAAAGGCATAGTTTCCCTGAGTTTGCTTAAAAGGTTTTTCATTTCACGCATGTCTCTGTAAAATTGATAAAAACACAGAATAATCAGCTGTGAACTCTCAAAATGGAATCGCAAAGTCTGGGTTATGAGACAACGGAGGGGCGAGATGAGACTCTGCCTAGTTCTACTAGCTCCAGCTTCCACTGGGCAAGTATTGATTTCATTTTGCTTTTATGAGAAAGGAGTATGAGCTGGGCTGGCTCTGGAAGGAATGAAAGAGACACTGGCCAACATTTCTGCAGGGCCTTCTCCTACAAGAGCCTCCTCCTGACCCCTGGCCAGACCTGGTTGAGATGAGAGAAGAGCTTTTGGTAGTGAGGACGGTATTTCAGATTGACAGGAAGAGCCCAGGAACACAGGACTGGAACAGTGGGCCCTGGGCTGTAGTGGTTCCAAGGCTGTGGTCAGAGACCCGGTGGCTGTGCAGGTCCCCCACTTCTACCTGCTTAGGTTTAAGTCTCTCCTTACAATTGGAATGCAGCATAAGTTGGAATTGGACTTGGAATTGGAATTCACATATGTTAAATATTTGTGAGCACCAGTGCTTAGCAAATTGAATGATGTGAAAGTGATAAATTTGAAGCCTTCAGAAAATAGCTTCTCATGAGGAGAGAGAGAGGAGACAGAGGCAGAGGCAGAGCAGGGGCAGGGGCGGGGGTGGGGGCAGGGGCAGGGAGAGAAGTAGGGATAGGTAGAGGGGGGAGGGGAGGGCGAGAGAGACCCTTAGGGACCTGGTCTGTCTTTCTTGGCTCCCTGGTGCCTCAACCTGCAGCAAGCCACACCACACCACTGCACATTTCCAACATCCTCCTTTATCCCACAGGCGCACAATCATAAAACCCCAGGACTGTGAAACTGGCAGCTGTCTCAGAGACTTCTAGACCAGCATAGCAGGAGAGCTGCCTTTCTTGGCCAGGACAGTGGTTCACGTACATAACCATGTGATCATGCAATGAAGATAATGAAGGTCCAAGATAGCAAAACAATAGAAAAATAAAAAGTGGTACAAGACGCAGATACATCTTCAATCAACTCCAGGATGGACAAGCATTAGCAGGCACCATGATTTAAGAAACTTAAGGGGAAAAATTCTGAAGTTGAAAAAATTTCCACCCACTCATTTATTTTTCTTCTGACATTTGAAGAAAGAGAGGTGGCATTTAATTTTAAGTGTGAAATCTTTCAGCCCATTTCATGAAACACAACTGTTTGTTGAACACAGTTCCAGGGCCAGTGTCTTTAGGGAGGCCAAAGACACCTCCTCAAGAGTACGGACTAAGATAAACAGGTGCTCAGGTGTCAGGAACTGGTCACTGGCAAAGGAAGGGAGAGAGCCTGGAGGCTGTAGAAATGCTGTTGTAAAAACAGTAGAAATACTTTCCCAGATGGGTCAGTGATGCAGGCCTGAGAGGGAAGCAGCCACTAGCCCACCCCTGCCCCACCCATGAACTACACAGGGTACCCTTGGCTTCCACGTGAGAGCTGTGAGATAGAGAAGGATGAGGAATGCACTCCTGGGATTGGGGCACAGCCTCCCCAGAGAACTGTCCCCTGAAGAATCACCCATCCCCCAGCCCGTGTGGAGAGATCTAGAGTCAGTCGGCTTTTGATGGGGCCCAGACATGAGTGTTTTTCAAAAGCCCTCATGGTGAGATAGATGCACATCTATTTGGGTGTGAGACTCACTGCTTTCGGGGAAGAGAGGCGGAGAGAAGGAACCAAGGAGGCTGGACCCCAGTGTTGGGCCCCTGCTTCACCCACTCTTTCTCATGCCTTTGGCTGGAATCTGAACTTCCAGACTGACCAGAAACATGGCCTCCCTGTGGCTGTCCTAGCCTACGCTTTCTGCAACCCTGTCTCACTTCCTTAAAGCTCATGAGCTGTGGTTCTAGCACAGGGTGACGGAGAAGGAAAGTGGCTTACTGATGAATTCTGCCCTGATGGTGGCCTTCCGGCAGATACACCTCCCCTCCCCCACCGGGAGTTTTGTATTTTATAAACTAAGATAAACCATTCCTTCCTTATTGCCTAGAATCCTATCAAGCTGAGCCAAACAGCTTTATTGTTTGAATTCTTGGATATGCAAGCTCATGAAATTCAAGTTTTATTAATAGCACATAATCACCACATGCTCCAATTTTCTATAAACACAGAAATTCAGTAATTAGCTTTAGAATTATATTACAATCTGAAAGTAGAACCACAATGGCTATAAGTGTCATTGTGTGTTACATTTCTAAAAATAAAGAATAAAATGTTCATTATTTTGTCAATGACTCAACCTCTCACACAAAGAACACAGGAGAATTGCCCAGTATTCATTCAACTGCTTTGGGCCAACTCTGGAGACATAGGTAGCAAAGGGCACAGATATCAGATGAAGGCCTCATCTTTCTACCTCACAGAATGGGATTTTGAGCACCTAGGTGAGACAGCACTGGTTAGTAATTATTGTTGCTTTCTTTTCCCAAATGAAATAGAATCGCCACAGAATATCTTCTTCCCCAGAAGGAAACTCCCTATCTGGGAGTGAGCTGCCGATGCTAAGGTAATGCACTGCTTCACTGTGACCACCAAGAGGCCATCAGCTACGTCCTGGGAGAGCAAGGGGAGCAAGCTCCTTACACAGCCCTCTGAGGAGCCACACAGCATTCTGAGCCCCCACCTGGCATCAAAGCAAGACATTTCCTATACCTGAAATCCGAGTGTCTACTAGAAGCATCTTTACAGGATTTTAGATTCTTTTCCCTTAAGCAGATGGTATTTTGGGGAGCAGCCCAGGGGATGAACTGTGTCAGTACATAGATCCCGTCTCCCTTCCAAGGAAGTATATGCTTTTCAGTTTCCATGGAGTCTCTGTGTGCTGGAGGGGGATGAGCTGAGCCCAGGACCCTGCGTCTGTGGCAACACTGAGTCTTTCCACTGTCTCTTCCAGGCCTGTGTTTTCTCTGCAGACCAAGGAGAGCTCTGTTTCTTCTCGACCTGAAGTAGAACTTCCATGGACTCTCCACGGCCCTAAAAACACTCCCTGGGGGAGAACTCTGGCAGTGTATTCAGGGTCACTTCCCACTTACCTTTCGGTGTTCTCGATGTCTGTGGAAACCTGCCAGGAGTGCTGCTGACTGTCACTGGGGGACGACAAGGAGTCTTCTAGGGCAGGAGTTTCATCACTTTCCTCAATTTTGCAGTCCAAGCTCTTTGTTCCCCCGCTGGCTTCCTTTCCTAAGGTAGACAGGTTGTAGGGAAAGAGAAGAGGGTAAAGAAATCTCAAATAGAAGTTCTGTACCAGGATATTAGTGCAAAGGGTGGATGTGCTTTGAGTCAAGTGCTATATTCACACTAATAACTTTCTGAATAATTAAAAAAAAGTGTGTGAGTGTGTGCATGTGTGTGTGTGTGTGTGTGTGTGTGTGCGCAGTATGTTTCTGCAACACTCTGAGAAACACTATTGAAGTCAATGCAACCGAAAGATAGAGACAAAATTAAAGGCCCTGACTTTGGTGAAGGATTCATGTCTTGTAACCGATTCTGAATTAGATCAAGTTTGCTTTAGAGGGGGCATAACACCATGCTGTTTTCGGTCTCACAGGCAGGGGCAAGTGAAAAGGGCCTGGAGCAGGTGACACTCTGCAGGAAGAACGGGGGCTCCCGCTGTTCTCTCTGATTGGAGATGCTGGCTCTCTTGGACTGCAACAGAGATCATGGGCCCTTTCAATTCCTCAGCTCTGCAGCCTCCTTTAGCGCATCCCTCTGTAGGGCTGTATGATCCAGCCTTTTCATGTTGAGACATTGAAACGCCATCCACTAAAATGCTGTGGGCTTTGTACTGGGTAGATGTGCACAGCAATGTCCTGCCAACCCTTTAAGACTTGTACTTTCAGCATGACTGATCTCAAGTAAATAAGCCAGAACTTTCTAGAAACGGGTCTCCAAATTAGTTCAGCCACAATTTCATGTGAAGTAACATGGGGAACTAGGGTGTGATCTAGCTTTACTCTAGTAATGTCTTTTATTCTGCTTTGAAAATCTTCTTGTCCACAAAAGGTTATGCATCTGGTAACCAGGTGGGAATGACCTACAAGTCTAGAGAATTGGATTTTAAATCTGATTTTATCATTGGTTCATTCATTCATTTATAAGTATAAATCAATTCATTTATTATCATTTAATGTAAATTCATTTATAAATATTTCTTGAGGGTCAGCTAAGTACTAAGCCCTGGGCTTGAGGCTAGAAATAATTCAGATGAAAGAAAGAGTTGGTCTCTGTCTCATAAAACATAAAGTGCTATAGATAGACAATAAAAAACTGTACAAATAATTGCAAGACCACTGTACAACATTATGTAGTCTGGGAAAAAGAGGAGTAGCTAACTTGCGTCTTTTACTGCTTCACCTAGTTTCATTTTTATTATGTGGGTACAGCTCTAGACTAATTAAGAAATAGTTACAGCTCATTTCATTGAAGATAACTATACCCATTCCCTCTCATTCTCCTCATCCTGCTGTGATTTTTTTTCCCACTTTTTGCCTTAAAAAACTTAAACTTGTGAAGAGGGAGGTTGTTCGTGGTAAAATGTAGCAGGAAGCTTTTCTGTTGGAGTCTGAGCCAAAAAGAATTAGCAAACATTTTGTTCTACAGTTCCCAACCTATATGGCAGCAGCACAGAAAGAAAGAGACAATTAAGCGGTAACTGCATTCCTTTCATCAAACTGTAGCAGGCACCCAAGTTTACCGAAGAGAAGTTTTGATCCTTTGCTGTGTACTTCTGTGTGCATTATCCATCCAAGGGGGTGGATCTTGCCTGAGGAATTGGTTTTTCAATTTAATGGTAGCTGTTGGGCAGAAATGAATTAAGCACGTAATTTAGCACATTACCATTTCACGGTGGGAGGGCAATGACCTCTGAAAAACATTTGCATTTTGCCTCTTGGTATTATTTCAGAGGAAGTCTGTGGTAAGTGTCGTGATTGACAGTACAGCTCCCTTTCTTTTTTTCTTTGTGCTCACACTCAAATCCCATTGGCTGGGTGTATAAATCTGTGTCCAGACTAGCCTTCCCTAAGAGCCTGGATGACACTGTTCCCTTATCTTCTGGTTATACGTTGTACGAAGCCTATGCATGGCTCCTTGAAAATTTTTCAGTATGGAATCTTTAAACTTTTGAGTTTTAAAGTGGTTCCTTAATACGTCTAGGCATTCCTTTTTTGTTAAATTTTCTTGGAATTTGCAATTTATTTTTCCCAATTTTTTATTTTGAAAAAAATTGCATCTCAGTTTTATATATAAAATATATATTTTATTTTGTAATGATTCAGAGTAAGTTGCAGACATTAATGACATTTTATCCTAGATACTTCAGTATTTACCTCCTAAAGAACGAGGATTATATAACCTTAAAACAACTTTCACAGTGATTTTTAAACTTTGATTAAATATGATTTAACACAATCTGACGTAAAAATTATTATTTAATTTACATTTTCAAATTTCCCCAGTTTTTCCAATAATGTCCTTTCTAGCCTGTTTTGTTTAAAAATTGAGGGACCAGCTAAAGAACTATATCCAACATATAGTTTCTATGTTTCTTTATTTTCTTTTAATCTAGAAACCCCCTTTGCCTTTTTTCCCATGTCATGGGTAATTTTGAATGAATAGTCCAAGCCAATTATTTTATAGAATGTTTCTCCACTTGGACTAGTTCAATTGTTTCCACATGTCCAGATTCAGAGTACACATTTTTGTCAAGAATAGTATAGAACGGTGGGTCCTTGGGGTATCACACTAGAAAGCACGCAAGTCAGTTTGTCCTACTATTAATTATGCCAATTTGGTTAAGGTGGTTTCCACCACCTTTTGATATGGAAGATACATTCTGTTCCTCTTGTAATTATGAAACAATTCACTAGGGGATTCACTGTGTTTAAGTTTGGGAAAAATTTTTTTCATGAACTACTGCTTCTTTCAATTTCCACTATTCTCTTAGAATTCCTGAGTCAAATTTGCATCTCTGGCTCTATCTTTCACACTTCTTAACCAGCCCCAACCCAAGGCTGGTGCTTATCATTTGGACTGAATTCGGAGAGAACACCTTAACCTGGTCTTGCAGTTCACCGTTTTAGGCTCTCAGTATTTCCATCTGGTAATTGTGAAGAATTATGAAAGGCCTGAGGCTGCAACCTAGGAACGCTAGCCTGCAGCAGTTTTATGAGGGATGGAGGACGGCATGATATTCCTGGGTCAGAGACAAAAATAGTTTATTGCTCCCATGACAGCAGTGGCCAGCGTGTCAGTATTTGCGCAGGTTTCTTGAGCCCTAGATCCTACCGGAGGACGAAAAAGGGGCAGACAGTGCCTCCAGACACAATAGGCTGCAGCAGGGGAACAGCCGTTGGTTTAGGACTCCAGAGCCTTTATTAGTAGGTCTGCCTGCCACTCTGGAGGAGATTTTTCATTATACTCATGGTTAGCACATGCCTTGCTCTGGAGGGAGACAGTCTCTGTTTTCTAAAGCATTTGCTAAATAAACACCCTGAAAAGACAGTGTGAAACAAAGGGCAATCATTGCCTCACTTTGTAAGATGTGAAAAATGTGACAGACCAGTGGAGAATTGTCTCCCAACACTAATGAACAGTTACTGTTTTATGGGTATGGCAGACTCATAGACCTCTTTGTATATATTGATACATGAACTTAAAATTTTGCATCATCTTCAAATTTGTTCTTCTAGCAGTAGTTGTTGCATTTGGTGTCACCATTTCACAGTGCTAAAATAAAACCTTGTCATTCCTGGCTATTTACTCAGCCATGTCTTTCATGATCTTTGTTTTCTTATAACTCTAATAATACTGTCTTTCTAGTAATTTTCAAGAAGAACTGGGGTGTGTGACTGGAAAATAATGTCCAGAGCCTTCAATCTGAATGAAAAAGTCTCCCATCTCCAGTGTTAAATTCCCTGAACTCCCTGCCTATTCTTGAAGCCCCAGGTCTACTCTTGAGTTTCCAGATTAGAATCCCTACTCCAGCAAGTTGTACTGATTAATTTGGCCAAAGCACTCTAGTATCGAGCTCACTTTCCTCTTCTGTTGCTGTTCTTGTGGAGGTCCAGAATTGTTTCACTCTCTACTCTGCTTTGCTGCCCAGCTCTGACCATCACACTAGGCATCCTGGGGCAGGCACTGACAGTCTCTGCTGCTCAGTGTGGGGCAGTCGGGCTTTTCCTAAATGTAATTTCGAACCCTAATTTTCCTAACAGTTCCAGAAGTCTCTCCTATGATTTGTATTTGTTGACCAAGTTTGAAGTATCCCTGGAACTGATTGTAGTATTGCAGAACTTTTTCCCACTTGAATTGTTTTCTTGTGTTTCTTATCTGCTATGGATTCTTCCATTCATTCGTTCCTATCAGCCCAGTCCCAGTTACTTTCTAGTTTTGAGAAACTCCTCAGATTTTCTGATTTGCTGACATCTCCCTTCTTTGTTTTTCACCTTCTATTTCCTTTTCCTCATACAGTTAGAAATGACCATGTGACTGAGTTATGGGCAATGGGCTCTGAGCAAGAATGGAACATGCCTCTTCCAGACTGACCCCTAAAAAATCTTCCTTCAGGGTCCCATCGTGCTTTCTGACCACTAGATAGAGGCCGAGACCTTCCTCCCTCTAACCATTAGACAGAGGTAGGGAACAGAAAGCAATGCTTCACTTTCCTTGGCTCTAGAACTGGACTATGACCTGAGTGAATAATAAACTGTTACTATCATCATCCACTGGGATTTAGTATTATCTCATGAAACATTTGTCCTACCCAGAAAATATATGGATTTATTCTTCTCATTATATGTTTTTCTCTATTTCAATGTATCTTGCAGTAAGAAGGGAAATATATATGAGTTCAGCCCAAAACCTCTGGGTGAGCTTTTCCTCTAATCACATGTGCTCTCTTGATAACAGTTGTAGAGTGAAAGCATTCATTCAGTAATCCTTAGTGGGAGCTTCACTCTGCGTTAGACACTGTGCTGGGTCCTGGGGACCCGACAATGAACACATTCGAGAGAAGCAAAGCCTACAGAGAACAATAGACAAGAAACCAGGCAATCACCCCACAGGGTATCACGTGCTATGATCCTGGAAATGTCGGGGATGCACTGAGTGGTGATCGGCCCAGGCTTGGAGGGTCAAGACACAAAATTTTCTGCCGGAACTCACATCTAAATTCTGACCCAAATGAAGTGCAGGATGGGCCAGGTGGAGGGGATGGGTGTGGGGGTGGGTAGAATGGCATGTATGTCCCAGACAGAGGGACAAACTGGAAAGAACTTAAAAGTTGAGGTTCCTTGAAGTAGTTTAAGACACTGCATGTGTGACAAGACAGAGCACTGGGGAGTTGCTGAGGGGGTACTGTCGTGAGGCTGGAGAGGTTAGCAGGGTATGTTCTTAGGTGTTCTTCTGAGTCACATTAAGGTGTCACCAGAAGAGCTCTCCATAAACCTGGGTGGTGGCCAATTTTAGACTGTTACCCCCAGCTTCTCCCCTTCAGCTGTCCTTGGAAAGGAGCACTTGCTTTCTAGCACCAAGTAGACAACCTGCCCTGCTCTTAGGAAGGGGGTCAAGATGCTTCCACATGGTGATTCCAAAAGTCAATGTGCATTTAAAATCATTTCTTATGAAATGAAAAATTCTGTCCCCTGAAAAATCAATTTCAGGCCTCAGTGAACAAATATGTGCTTGAGGAGGGGATGGGGTAAGTAAGGGGCAATCTCTTAGAGTACCTTGAAGTCATACGCAACTGGCTGTGTCACTGTTTAGAACCAGGACTTCAAAACTTGGTCAATTTTCTTATGGTCCTGCAAGACCTCTTGCCTTCGGCTCCTTGGGGATTTCCATGTATTTTTAGCCTGTTTATGGGTAATATAAGAGGCATGCTAGAGGAAAAGCTAAGAGAAACCACCCGTGAAGCACATACCAGCTTGGAGGCCTGGTTATTCTTATATTCATGAGAAATGGTCAGTCACTTATGAGGAATGAAAACATTTGGTTGCGAGGCTGGGCCAGGAATGCCACACAGCAGCCTCTGCTCCAGAACACTGGGCTGGGATCATTCACCATACCCAGTCCAGAGATATGTTTTCTTCTGATCTTACTTTTCCCGTGTTCTTTCCTTTTCCTCTCGGTGTTTGCTACCCTGCTTGTCCTCAGCCTGACAGAGGCAGTGGGCGGCACTGCCATAGACAGTATCTCACTGGAGTGCCTTAGATTGATCTCTAGCATCTCACAAAGCCAGTTTCATCCATTTGATTGTGTTTTTTCAGAAATCAAAACAATCTTCTCTGAGTCGTCACTGCCCTGCTCTGTCCTTGGAGGCAGGGGCAAATTTTGGCCATCCTTTGTACTCCTGGTACTTTATTTGCTGTGATACTACATACAGAGCTGGCATTTTAGGACAGTTTCCACATGAATTTGAACAACAAAGTGAACATGGCCTACAGCAGATGCGTGGATATTTATCCAAAGAGTGATATTTACTCTCATGCCTTTTCATAACTGGGAGATAACTTTTAAAATTCCAAGCATTGAAAAGGACTGGGGGAGTGTAGCTTATGGGTTAAGTAATCCATTTTTCCTCTCTCATGTTCTAGAAAGTATGGAACTTAAATAAAAATAACAAGTTATATCAAGTCAGCTGGCTGTTTAACCGTGTTAAATACGATTTTAAAGACTTTTCTATACTATAGTAAGGACACAGTGTTAGTACTATGAACTAAATAGAGAATAATAACTATACCTAACTCACAGAGATCCATTCTTTCCAATTCACTAGGAAATAAACATTTTCTAAACCAGAAGACATAGGGTACCACTCCCCTCTCCCACTGTCCTACATCCTCCTCTGTCCTCCACAAGTCACTGTAGTTCTTTCCGTCCCCCAGAATAGCAGCTGTCATGGTGGCACCACGTAGCAGTGCGAGAAAGCAGAAGTATAAGACTCCTCCAGAACACAGAAGGCAGACAATAGAAGACGCACTCAAAGGAGGTCCCTGTGAGGCTTTGCTCCAGTTCTAGGCCCTAAAGTAGAGCAGAAAAATGTACAGGATATATTTACTATATAATTAATTAACCCAACTTTTCCATGATGAATGCCATGGCCAAATCATGCTCCCTGTGGATCTCACGAATGTTTCACTTTGTTTTTACTACATTTTACGCATTCTTAGAATTAACTATTTTATCCAATGTAAAATATTTTGGAAACTATTAAGTGATCTGTGGGTTAACACTCCCTCCAATCTTAAAAAGTAAGCCTGCAAAATGAATGTTATTTTGGTAAGAAACTAATACATAATTGATTTTAGGCATTAAACATGTTTTTTAATGGCAAGCATGAGGTCATGATTCAATTCCTGGAACCAAAACAGCCCCCAAAACTATGGTTTTTAAAAATGCTAATTAATCATTAAATAAGCAAAACTTGTATATAGAGTTCACTGTTCTACTATTTTTCTTTTCACTATTGATATATCCTCCTGGCCTTCTTCTGTGGAACTCACACACTTTGCAGTAGACTGAAGGTGCCATGCAACCTTGAGCAGCCCATCTCATTGAGTCTCGGCTCTTTATCTGTAAGATGGGGGAATGTACTTGAGGATGAAATGAGGTAACACACATAAGGCATCTGATAAGAAAAAGTGCACCGCCAGGGGGAGTTATCATCACTGCCGTTATCCTGTTCCTTAGTCGACATCTACTTCGATGAAATTTGATAATTCATTGTCCAATGTGTTGGTATATGAGGCGATGGGGTTAGAGTGAAAGGTGGTTTGAGGTTACTCTTGGATTATAGAAGTTAGTTAGGCTTATGTTCTTCAAACATTGAAATCCTCTCATTTTGGGTCATTTGCATTAGTTATGAATATTTCCCTCATTTTTTTTCAGTTAAGTCAGACTCAATGTTATCTCTTCAGAGGACTCTGACTATTCCACCCAAAGTAACCAGCCATCCAGTTATTTTCTATTACATTAGCTATTCTATTTCAACGATCTCACATTGCATTTAATAATATTTGGGATTTGTAGAGAATTTGATTGTATCTATTCTTCTTTATCTGTCCTGCTCCTTCCTTCCTTCTTTCTTCCCTCCCTCCCTCCCTCCTTTCCTTCCTTTCTTTCCTTTCTTCCTTCCTTCCTTCCCTCCCTCCTTCCTTCCTTCCTCTCCCCAATATATACATCATAAGAACAAGAAATTTTGGCTTTGATCTCTGTAGTCTCCCAGCACCAAGCACAGTGCCTTACATACAGTAGTGCTCAACAAATATTTTTTGAGAGAATCAATCCATGTTTCTACTCAGAATTTGAAAAGTAGTCTTTAAGATTTATCCTAAAAATAATTTATTTATTTTGGTTTTTTCTAGCCCACTATTCTATTTTAGTATTAACTGCCTCATTACATTGGGAAATAAAGTGGGCTCTATTCTATTTCTGTCTTCACGTTGCTTCTTTTGGTATGCATCGTTTCTTTTGCATTTCTCAGTACGGTGCAGAATACACTACAGCCTCTACCACCTATATCCCAGTCTTGTGTTGAGTTCACCTGCATTTTGCTGAACAGCAGTTCATTACTTTCTCATTAGAGCATCCTGAGCTCTGTATTCCCAACAGGTTTTGAGAAAAAGCTTTTACAACTTTTAACATTTCTCTATCCTCTTGTTGTGATCACATTTCCTTGGCATGTTTTTATCTTGTGCTTATCATGGTGGCACATTTCAGGGGAAGAGCTCATCTTATCCTATGAAGAGAGAGGAAGAATGACACATCCTTATTCAAAGGACCTGGAGACAATTGTGCTGTAAGCTGTAGCAGAGGGGCAAGCAGAGTCAAAGTGGATGACAACAAGGTGAGGTGAGAACAAAGATGGGGTGGTTAAGTTCACAGGCAAAGGGGCTGCTTTCAAAATAACAGTGGGGAAGAGAATGCAAGAGGAAAACCATGGTCAAAACAGCAGCATCATTCAACTCTCTTAGAAACCTGGCTCTACTTTCTGTCAGCAAAGTGAAGAGAAACTTGTGTGTAATCTCATTTCAACTAGTGGCAGGAAACAGGGATTAATGGTCAATGTGATACATCAACTCAGTAATCAGAAAAGATTTCCTACCTACCAGTGAAGAAGTGAGAACAAGCCCTACACGCACCTGGTGCAGACAGAAGATCCTCACTCAGAAGGCCCGCAAACTGCTCTCACCGGGGTTAGTGTGTGGGCCCTCCCTGCGTGTGCCCAGAGCCGAGAGAGGTACTGCAGCAGGTGCTCCACGAGCTGCTGGCACCGCAGTTTGGGTCTGGGCTTTACTTACACCCTGACCTCAGGGGGGTCACAGATACAGGCAGTCCACAATCACCGCCAGTGCGGCACGCATCTGGCTCCTGTGTGCATCCTGAGCTGCCTGGAGACACAGAATCAGGTGGTCCACAAACTGTAGATCCTGCAGTTGGGTCTGGGTTTTGCCTGTACCCTGAATTGCCTGTGGTCATAGGATCACTGGCACACAGTCAACCGGATTCTGGGTCAACATGTGTCCTGAACTGCAAGGGGTCACTGGATCAGATGCTCTACCATCAGCTGACATCATGGTCCACATCTGAGACCTTGGAGAACTAGATACACTTCACCATCTCCAGAAAACCCCAGACTAAGCAGTGCATCTCAGTGGACACTGAGGGGCAAGCCTGACCACCAGGAAAATTAGGGACACTAGTGGTCTTTGCTGAGCTGCCAGGGAAGAGGGGGACTGAGCTTTCTGCATCCAGTATCAAACATGACAAGACAAAGGACTAAAACACAAGAACTCCACCCCACTCACAAGTCCAGGAGACACTAACATAGGAGAACTTGGTAAGCACACACCTGAAATTGCTGAAATGATTGCAATAGAAGTAAAGAAACAACTCCAACAAGCCAAGAAAAGATCAGACCAGAAATAATATCTCAGGCAAAAAAGGAAATAACAATACTGATGAAAGAAATTCTCAGTACATCTAAAGAAGGAACATATAAAAACATAGAAGAATATAGACAGTGGACAGAAACATTAAATGAAAAATATAGAAATCAATTAAAACACATGAAACAGATTCAAAGAGACATCTAGGAAATCAAAGCTTCCATTGAAAGCTGCCAAAATCACTTGAATGAAGCCAAAGATACAATTTCAGATTTTGAAGACAGCATGGCAGCTACAGATCATGAAAGAAAGGATCTCTTGAAATAAAAAAGAACCAGGAAAAATCAATTCAACAACTGCAAGATGAGACAAAGAGGAATAATGTACAACTAATAGGAGACAATGAAGCAGCAGGAGGTAACACAAATAACATAAATAGAATATTTGCAGAAATAATAGCAGAAAATTTCCCAAGCATGGAAACAGAACCTGATATACAGGTAAATGAGGCATGTAGAACTCCAACTAACCATAACCAAAATAAAACCACACCCAGACATATAATAGTCAAGATCCCAGATCTCTAGCAATAGAACAGAATATTAAAAGCTACTAGAGAAAATAAACAGGTTACCTGTAAAGGAAAGCCCATCAGAATCACGGCAGACTTCTCAACACAAAGCATCCAATTGAGAAGACCTTGGAGAGAAGTATTACAGGTCCTGAGACAAAACAGCTTCTGACCAAGACTGATGTGACCTGCCAAACTATCCTTCAAATTCAATGGAGAAAAAAATATTTCCATGACAAAGAACAACTGAGTACTTCATGAGTACAAAATCAACCTTACAAAAAGTACTAAAAGATATTCTAGACAAAGAAAAAAGAGGCCACAATCTCAAGAACAACAATAGAAAGGAACCTTCAAGCAGAGCAAGCCATTAAACAGATAGCAAAAGTAGGAAGCCAGCAGCAAGTAAATAGCATGTTACAGATAAGGCAACATATATCAGTTATAATCATTAATGTAAATGACCTCAATTCACCAGTCAAAAGAAACACACTGGCAGAATGGATTAAGAACAAAATCCAGTGATATGCTGTATATAGGAAACACACTTTACTCAAAAGGAAATCCATGGACTGAAAGTCAAAGGATGGAAAACAATCCTCCAAGCAACAAGAACCCAGAAAATATCAGGTGTAGCTATTATGTTTATAGACAATGTAAACTTCAAACTGAGAACAATCAAAAGAGATAAAGAAGGTCACTACATACTTGTTAGGAGAAAAGTGCAAGAGGATGAGATAACAACCATAAACATGTATTCACTAAATATTGGAGCACCAAACTACATAAAACAAATCTTAACATACATGAAAAGCCATATAATTAATAACTCTATTGTAATAGGGGACCTCAACATCTCTTTGACACAAAGAGATAGGTCAACTGGACAAAAATTCAGCAAAGAAATAACAGATCTGAACCAAAGCTGTGAACAAATGGACTTAGTAGAAGTATACAAAGTATTCTACCCCATAACATCAGATACATATTTTTCTCAGCTGTACCTGGGACTTTCTCTAAAATAGACCACATTCTAGCCCATAGAGTATACCTACCTAAATGCAAAAGAATTGAAATTATCCCATTCCATATACCCTTGGAAATGAACAACCAAAGGGTCACAGAAGAAATTTAAGAAGAAATTAAAACATACCTGCAAACAAACAAAAATGTAGATACAACTTACCAGAATTTGTGGGATGCAATGACAGCAGTCCTCAGGGGGAAATTTATAGTGGTGAAATTACACATAAGGCAAACAGAAAGAAAGCAAATAGCCTAATGCTGCACCTCAAACTTTTAGAAAAAGAAGAAGTCAAGACCAAAGCCCAAAAAAGGGAGGAGATTATACAGAAATTAATGCAAATGAGATGAAAAAAACTCTACAAAAAAAAATGAATCAAAGAGTTGGTTCTTTGAAAGAACTAATAAAATTGATAAACCCCTAGCAAATTATCAAAAACAGAAAGGAAATAACTCAAATTCATGCAATAAGGAATGAAAAAGATGAAATTATCACTGATTCTACAGAAATTCAGAAGATAATTAATGCCTACTTTGAAAATCTTTACTCCAATAGGATAGAAAACTCAGAAGAAATGGACAGGTTCCTAGATATGTACAAATTACCAAGGTTGAGTCAAGAAGATATAAAAAATCCTGAATAATCCAACATCAACTGAGAATGAAAATTTGTTTAAAAACTTAATGATGGAGGGATAGCGACTTCCGGGAAGATGGCGACTGGGTAGGCAGCAGAGAGAGAACCTCCCAGAGGATTACCACCCAAAGAATCAAATATAGCAATATGAAGACAGAAATAAGGACTTCCGGGAAGAAGACGACCAGCTGAGAGAGCGAGTTTGGAGGGAAGAACGGCTTCAGCTCCTGAACCTGACAGAGAACGCGCTACTGGGACAAACTGCGCCAAACCGGGCAGCGCTCCGGGATCCCGCTCAGAACCCCACCCCCGCAGCCAGCGCTGCGCGAACTGGAGCAACAGCGACCGGCCGGCGGGATTTCTGAGTCGGGGAAAATCTCCATCCAGGGAAAAACATCTGAACGGCACTCCTGTCTGCACGATCACAGGGTGAG